>JAOTQY010000028.1:9136914-9147537 GCA_026413445.1 Dolichallabes microphthalmus
TTTTGCTTACCCCATTGGCAGATTTTTTTTGCTTGATTTTGGTACACTTTAACTAGATTTAATAAATTTTTTGCTTGTTTCATGAAGGGCATTTTTTGCAGTGAACACTTTGTAGTTAACTCATCTAGTTACATTGCCAGGCCGAGTAGGCTTCTAGTTACAAAACAAATCAAAATATTAACCAATTAAAAAGGTTATTTTCATAGAATTGTCAATCTATGATTTGTCAGAATCATGAAGAGAGAAGCCAGAGTGAACCTGATTTCCTTCAGTAAAAAACATTCTGCCAACAAACTGTGAGGCCAAATGCCTTCTACATGAAGGTTAGCAAACATTTGAAAGTGCAGTTATGGAGGAACTTTTAAAACTAAAGTACCACTAGAGCAGCAACTAAAAATGAAAACCTTCATACTGAAAGGTAAAAGGAGGGATTCAGCCTTTGAGTGATTCAGGTATTTTCAGTTGGCTTCCTTAAAACTTTTCCCTACCCCACATCACTGTGTTATTGGTTGGCCGCATTTGAAAGAGGCTTCAAGCTTAATCACTATGATATGATGTAATAGCAGGTTTTGAAGGATGTTGTTGACATGAGACACAGCATGCGTGTGTAGTGAGTTCTGTGATAGTAAGATGGCAAACCTCAATGTAACAATGTAATGTTTTTTTGGGTTTTGTAGCAGCCATTATTTTGATTATTTTGGGGAATTCTTTTATTCTACAAGCTGTTTATGAATTTCCATTTCAGATCTTTTATACAAAGTATTTACTTCCAACCAGAGGTGGACAGTAGTAAATGTAATGTATTACTGTATTTTTTGTATGTATCTGTACTTTACAATCAGAGGTACAATGATGAGCATTAAAAAAAAAAACTAAAGAAAGTTTTGACTCTAACTCAAAATATTTGGTTAAAAAGTTATGAATTAGCCATGCACAGAAATGTTCAGTATGTTAAGAGAACGTCTTAAAATCTAAAAAGAAGATCTGTTTATCTGTTTTCAAATCCTGTCATATCACCTCCATTAGACATTAGAGCATAATAAATTGCAGGTCTTTTACTTTTGATACTTAAGTATGTTTGAAGGCAAGTTTCTGGAAAACCACTTATGTAATTTATTATTGTGTATATCTTTCCATAATTTTCCCGTCTCACTTACGAACATTAGTCGTGTTGTGTATATTAGTAATTAAATATTTTGGTGAGAAATGGTGATATTATTTAATTAAGATTGACTGAGTGACTGAATGTTTGCCTATTGTTTATATATGATTATGATTATGATTGTTCATTTCAATTGATATTTTTTTATACGACACCAAAGTACCAGCCTACCTGCAGTTAACAGGCTTTGATTCTTTTGATATGACAGCATATTCTATTCCTTATAGATAATGGGATTTTGGAAAATGGATTGTGTTTCGAGAATTGATTTTCTGCTTTCTCCTAATTAAACAAGCAAACTGCTGTGCCACAGTTTCTGTAACAATAGCCTACAAAAAAACAATATATTATAGATATAATAGAGAATGGAAGTCCTAAAGACCATAATAAAACCCTTTCAATACTTCTGTCATTCATGTTTAAAAAAAAAAAAAAAACAACTGTAAAAAGTTATTCATTTTCAGTTGGAACTGTGTTTGGGTACATCTTAAAATGCAATTTATATAAATCCATGTATTTATATTTTCTTTAGATGTTAAGTTATATGTGAAGTATTTTTATTAAGTTATTCCTTTTCTTTTTATGTCATGAAATAACAAACAGAATAACCGTTGATATTTATTGACATACAGACCTCACCAGTGATTTTTAAAATAGGTTTGCATTTAGCAACCCAGACAATAATTTGTGTATGTCATGATACATTATTATCTGTATTATCTGTAATTGTGTGTAATAT
Source organism: Dolichallabes microphthalmus (assembly GCA_026413445.1). Classification (NCBI taxonomy): domain Eukaryota; kingdom Metazoa; phylum Chordata; class Actinopteri; order Siluriformes; family Clariidae; genus Dolichallabes; species Dolichallabes microphthalmus. The sequence continues at coordinate 9,138,816 of JAOTQY010000028.1, forward strand.
TATAGGTTATTAAACAAGGAGAGTGATGGTGAGATAATAAGGCAAGCCAATCTCTTAAATCGTACTGTGTATTGTTATGGAGCCTAATATTCAGTTAGACTTCAGTTTGATAACTGATAATAATAATTGATTTGACCAAAAAATAATTAATAGATACATTTAAGTTGAAGCAGTGGTGGGCAATTGGATTTTAAAAATGTGTTGAGGGAGAAAATGAAAGTGTAATTATATAAATAGAAGAAGAATAAGAATATTAAATTATTTGTCACATGTACTTTTCGCGTATCCCAATTAGGAAAGTGGGGTCAGAGCGCAGGGTCAGTCAGCTTACAGCGCCCCTGGAGCAGATAGGATTAAGGGCCTTGCTCAAGGGCTCAACATTGGCAACTTGGCGATGCTGGGGTAATAATGTTTGCTGTGATGTACAGCATGTACTGTATATACTGATAACTGATGCAGCAATAATGACTGATTATGTACTCTACATACAGTAGTTGGCAGATAAAATAGTTGACAATTTCCTTACAGTAGTAATTTCTGTGGTAGTACTTACCTGGCTGACCGCTTCTCTTTTCAACAACACTTTAAAATATATGTTACAGTATATCATTGATCATAACATAATTTTATGTAAGTCACTTGCTACTGGGACAAATAATTTGTTTGTTACAGGGCAGAGTTCTGTAGCGTAGTTGACAGAACTTTTATGTGCATTAATAAATTGATTAATTTAAATTATTTGAATATGAAAATATATTTTTATTCATTATTTAGAAACTGAGAAACATTTACAAAAGGAGACATAGGACAAATGATCAACTTGGCAACATTTTGACAATTTTCAAGCCACTATAAGTAAAGCATCCAATGATTGTGTGAAATTATAAAATGCTTTCCCTTAATATGTAAAATATTATATTTTTGAAGAACATATTTACTTATACTATTCTTATCATCAACACATGGAAATGGAATGTAACTCAAATTATACTGTAGAATGACGTGTTTTTTTTATTTATTGAAACCACATTTTAATCAGTGACCTTAAGTGCTATTAAAAGGAAATTCTATAGACATAGTTTAGGTTTCTTAAACTTGCAAGTCAACCTCAATTAGCCACTGTATGTGCTTTCACTTTTGGTCAGACGAGGACATCATTTGAAAAAAACAGGAATAAAAACTGACTAACAGGCACAAAATGTTTTGGATCATTAAGGTGATCGTGGCCTTTGCATGATTTATGCCCAGTTAGACTGAAAATAAGTAGCTATAACTAGATAATGTTCAGTGCTTCTTGAGGTAGGCAAAAAAAATAAATAAAAAGATGGGTTTAGGAAAACACACAGTCCAATCTTCTATCCCCCATTCCCTATGAGAAAGACAAAGCAATCTGAATGGCTGTGTGGAAGGCCGCGTCTGTGAATGGTTACAATTCAATTTGTATTTCGTTCCCCGCTGGTCACGGAGGCGAGATCAGAGAAGAAAGTGAAAACATATGGCCGAGGTCAGGAGGATCGTAGAGACCACCAAAGCTACAGAGAGAGAGAGAGAGAGAGAAAGGGAGAGACAGGGAGAGAGAGAGACCATGTGAAGAAATTGAATAAACAATGGCCGCCACAGCCTGCACCCTATTATCCTATAATTTACACAGCGTGGGAGCTCAGAAAGCGTCTTTTGGATCTTTTTGCCCCATTTTTTTAGCACAGCACACACTTCGTGGCTTTCGTCATTCACACCAAATCACAAAGCGCACTCATTATACATGGAGACAGGTCTGAAATTCTGAGGACCTTAATGTGTTTATTTTAAATATCGTCAGGAAATTATTACCTCACTGTCGAACTATGTCTACAGAAAACAAGGTCCTGTTTCATTTAATGTAGCTGAATAAGTGAATAAAACATTTTAAATGGTATTTGCGCGAGAAATGGTGCAGAATAACCATGAAGGGCTAAAGAGAGATAAGGAATGTTGGCCTTATCTTTTGTTGTTGTTGCAGTTGTTATCATTTAGAGTTGGAAGCAGTGGGTGCAGGTCTTGGACACAAATCTAGCATGTTTGCAAAGGGTTTATTTGCATCATATCTTTTCCCTTTCATTGCTGGGGATGCTAGTGTCCCAGCTGTTGGCTTGTGTGATAAATGACTGCGCACTTATGGACACTAATTAGTGCTCTGCAAAAGTCCGTCTGCAGCGTTTGAGCACAAACCAAACCCGATGAGCTCAACAAGAGAAACAAAGTTAATGTTGGTCTGCTCTTAGAAGTCTGCTGGCAGATCCATATATTTCTCAATAAACCATGAACTCTTTGTTTCCATGTCAACCCATTACACTCCAAATATAATGTGGAGAGCTTTCATTAATCTGCAAACAGAAGGCAACCACAAAGAAAGGTGCACGCCATTATTTATACAGTATTTCAGGTTACTTAACTTTTATGAGGTTAATAAACCTCATCAAGCAGCTCAAACCATACAACCATGGTCATATCTAAAAAATAATAATAATAAATCTATATACAGTACTCAGACAGTACAATTGATTAGACATTATAGCAGGAAGATTTGATTTTTAAATAAAACAAAACACGAAACTGGAAATTTTATGGAGTATTATGCTCATGTGTGACCTAACCCTAACTCACCACCTGCTTTTCATTAGTGTTTTACACATTTGTCTACACTTCTTTCTGCACTTCTTAAATGATTCTTGGGAACTATACTTAATTTGTATATAACTACGTATATTTAAATAATTATAACGATTCTGGATTTCACTCTGGCCTTTTTGGATGATTTACCTCAGTTTAGTTTATGAACTTAGTAGGTTACCTAACTTAAATACTAATATCAAAATACTTTAAGTAGAAGCACAATGCATAGAGAAATTTATGAATGCCTGGCAAAAATGTATAATACTTTATTGTCCATAAAAATGTATTTATTGAAAACGCTTCAGAGACAATTGTTTGTTAATATGCCATGACATCAGCATTTTCTGTAGTATTTAAATCAGCCCAGCTGTGAGCAACAGCCGTGCCATTGTTAAAAGTTATAGAGAGCACACATTTTTACTCATTTTAATTTTTTATATGATTACGATCTGAAACTCTTGACCTTTCCTACATGATTTTGAATGAATTAATGAACCTGCATGCAAATGCAGGTGTACAGATGTTTGTTAAGTGTTTCTAAAAATGTGGAGTTTATGTTATTCTTGAGTAAGACATGCACAATTTTAAAGCATTGAAGAAATTTAGTATACTATTTAGTATAATACTCTAGTATACTCTAAATACTGCAGAGAGTATACTGTATTGTCAACTGAAATATAAGGATAATGATCATATAAGCAGCAGTGTGTCCACGTATAGCAAAATTTATTGTAACCATTTTTCTACCCTATGACTTGCTCTGTGGATGAGTGTTTATGGTAAAATGCAAGTTGTCTTTGTCAATGTCCTTGATGTCTGGTCCTTGGACCAGTATTATTTCAGGGTGGAGAGGATGGTGAGTCCATTGAAAATATTTTGGTCCATTTAAATGTCAACTATAGGCTTTTGCCCCCCTGGGACTTGGCTTGGGTCTTCTGAACCATTTTTTCTTACTTTATCTCACATATCATTACACATATTATCTCCTTCCTCTGTGATGCAGCTCCCAACATGCTGACTAAAATCAAAAGGTGGTCCATGACAGTCATTAAGCACCATGGCATCAGCATTCTAAATGCTGATTCTGGCAAATCCTAACAAGCTGGTTAATCAATGCTGCTCGTTCTGCCTATCCTCCAAACAGACTGGCTATTTCCCCACCTTCAGAGTGTTCATTAGCACACAGTAGATCATGGGAAACAACTTGCATTCCCCTGATGTTGGATCTACTAGACTTATAGAAGCAGCACCACACAACTCGAATTTGAACCAAAATCTTCCAATATGGTGGAGATTTCGACCATAAGAAATGTAAAGTTCATATCACAGACTACACTCATAAGGCTATATCTTTTTATAACTCAGGACAGATTATGGGAAATTACATTAGGATTTGAATATAGTTTGGAGTACTATGAAGGGCATGTGATAAATATGTCTTTTTTTTATTTGATAGCCTCTTTCACGTATCTTGTTGAAAGCTTCTCATTTGTTTAAACCTTGTTTTTTTAAAAAAAAAAAGAGAGAGAGAGAGAGAGAGAGAGAGAGAGAGAGAGAAATCATGGAGATTTCCTTCCTGCAAATGTATTGGTTCTTCCTGAAAAAATGTGAATTTTTAAATTGTTTATAAAGTGCCTGAATGTAACCCACAAAAAAAGATGATAGATTTTAATTTAGAATAGATTTTTGTAATGTTCTGACCATAGTTTCTTTTTATGTTTATTTTGCCAGGGACCTGCTGTAAACAGACTGATTCCCTGTATGCAGGAGGCATCTGTACTGCACATCTGTTTGTTTATCATTCCATCATTCGCCCCAACCCAACAGGTTCAAAGCATGTTCAAATATGTTAACACTTGAAAAGTTCTAAAATATAGAACTACATGTGTGTGAGGTGGTGTTTAAGTATGGACAATATATGAGGGAGAGAGAGAGAGATTTTGCTATTTCAAAGCAATGTAAATGTAACCCAAACCCTGGTCCAGGCTGACTAAACACTATGGGCCCAGGTGGCTAATGGGAGAGAAAAATGACCAAATGACCACCACCACTGTGGATCCATGCTGATGTTGTCCTTCTTTCTATCCTCTTCTCCTCTTCTCTCACACTCTCCATCTGCTGCATATTACAGCCATCAACTCTTCTGTTTGTCCAGGCTCGATTTTGGATGGGTGGTCCTCAGATAACGCAACACCAGGGGCCTCCCATGTCACCAAATTACCCAGACCTCTCTCTGTTTTTCCAGAGTTCTTTCCAAAAACATACCAGACTTGTGTCCTGACAGCCTAGCAGATATAGGCTTATCACTAATGTGGATGCGATGCAAAACTTAGTATATCAGTGTGTGTGAATTCTCACACCACACTCACCATATTGGCTCCTCAGTCATTCCTACGTCTACACGGTGCTTGTTTTCTGTAAAGCTGAACAAATTCTCAGATTCAGGAAAACGGAACAAAACCTTTTAAGATTCTAGGACATCCTATGAGAACTAAACCAGTTTTGTCGTCATTTAAGCAAATGTGAGAATTTCCATAGTAGAAAATGATGAGTAGAAAATGTGTATCTAAATAAAGCTTCTGATACAACATGTGTTGTTTTAATCATTATCCTCTATGGCATAAATGGTTAACTTGTGGACTTGTGGCTAGCATTTAGCACTTTTGCTGCCCTGGTTTGATTCATGGCCAGAGGCACAAATTAGTGCGTGGACAAGTGCGCGTCTCTGGTATAATGATAACATCCGTGCACGCATGGCGTGTACTGTTTACTATAACACTGTGACCATGTGTGTGCGTGTAAAACATATTTTATTTTGTGTTTGTTAGCTTTACTGTTTCTTATAGCATACGTGTGTGTGTGCGAGTAAAGCAAAAGAAAGTTTCATTAGAGAGGTTAAAAATCCATTTTCTCCCTCTTTGACGTTATGTGTGTAATTTGACACTGTGCCCCTTCACACACAAACTCTACACAGAAACACTGCTCTGTCACTATTTTTTTCAACGGTAAAGTGCAGGTTCATTTCTTTGTTTGTTTTACTTTACAGCAGTGATTCCGTTAGTATGAGCTCACACAAGTGTCCTTAACGATGTTCCTTGTTCCTTGATTTTTCAGACAAAACAGTCTTTCCGTTAATGTGTGTGGTGTGGAATTCAAATAAGAGATGAGAAAGGTTTACTGTATAAGATGAGAAAGGGGAGACTGATTCCTCCTCTTACTTCACACACATACACACACACACACACACACATACACACACCGCTACGTGCATAAACGGAAACACTTATCTGTCTGGATTTATTTGTACTTTTTTAAAAGGTAAAATGCAGGTTAATTTGTTTTATTTTTACTTATTTATTTTGTGTTAATTATTTTTATGTATTCATTTTTTTGGGCTGTGGACCGAATATGAGTTTCCATTATTTATTATGGGAAAATTTGCTTTGATTTACGAGTGTTTACTTCTGGAACAAATTATGCTCGTAATCCAAGGTTCCACTGTACCTTTATTTATTTGTATAATCCCCTGTTACACTAATGGATGTATCCCAGGATTTCACTAGCTTAAATACACCAAGGTAGAACGTTTTCTCAGAATTAAGCTGACGCCATGATCAAACTACCTGCTTCACATCTGAAATGCTGGCCTCCCATGAACACCTTTAATGGCCTTTAAAGGAACTCACAGGTACAGTACAGGGGATGTGGAAATAACTACCAGCCAAGTTGACAGACAGACCACAAGTTCATGACAAGTCATACATCAATTTTTAAGGGTCAGACATTCCACTCTCTGAATGTTCTTGAAAATAACTGCAGTGGGCTCTGAGCCACCTTGTCCAAAACTGTATTCATGGACGTTTGGCCTTATTTAAAATGTTGCACCATTCAAATGTTTTACTGGGGCTAAGAGTCTCATCACAATAAAGTGCTTAATGATTTCTGTAAATGCCAATTGGATTTACACCTTAATTAATGAGAATTTACTGCATCAATGCGGTTTGGCATGGAGGTGATCAGCCTGTGGCACTGCTGAGTCATTATCCAAGACTACTGTACTGTAGGTTGATGTACTGTTGGGAAAGGTAACAAATAACATACAACAACTACTCCATCACTGTAGTATTTTTTGTGTTCATCTGTACTTGAGTATTTTCAGTATATGATAATTTTACTTTGACTAGATTTTTGATGAAAAATGTTTTACACCCTTGTTAACTCTTATGCATTTGATTTGTGTAGCACACCACTCACTCATCTGGGTACCCGGAGGAAACCCACCAAGCACGGGGAGAACATGCAAACTCTATGCACACAGAGACAGAAATCGAGCCTGACCAGGAATCGAACCCAGACCCTGGAGGTGCAAGGCGACAGTGCTAACCACTACACAACGCCTGTGGCACAGCGATTACATTTTTTTTTTATTATTATGTTTTTTACAAAGAACCTTCTATTTATAATGTTTTGGCCTTTTATGTTATGTATGCTTGCTGTATGCTATGCTTATTCACTAAATATAGATAATTATTCTACTGAAGTAAAGAATGATGCTAACAAAGCTACCGACCATTTATTTATCATCACCAGTTTTCTGCTATTTTTAAGTTGTCTCTGAAACTAAACACCCTACTCCCTGCCTCAGTCGTTTGCAAAATACTCTTTAGCAGAGCAGGATGAATTGTCTGCCTCAAAAGAACCGCTTGGACTCTGAGACTCAGCTTCTGTCGAGACTGCATACTGAATAGGGCATTTCGGGGATTTCTCTATTGTCAGAAACACTAGGATGGCAAATAAAATGCATTCAATTTCTTTTAATTCACAGTTGCACATTTTTTGTTTGAGACCTAGTGGCTAGCTCTCATTTTATTCATTACAAGAAATTTAGCTTTGCCATAATTTTCACATTCGTGTGTACCTTACAACACAAATGTAAGTTTAAAATAAATATTTTATCCTTTCAAAAAGGTTTTACTGGTGTATACATTTGCGCTTTTATTGTTACTAATTAAAACTGAGTTTAAAGTTGTCTTCAACTCAGTTGGATAGATATCCAAAAAAAATCTTTCAAAACCAACTTGATTTTTTACTACTTAAAGTACATTTGAAAACCTGTACATATTACCTCAACTGTTTTTGAAAAAAAATAAAATAAAGTGGTACATCTACTTTTAGTGGAGTACATTTTTAGGTCAGGTACTTTTCCTTGAATGTTAAGGGTGTGTACTTCTGTCACCTCTGGTTGTTGATTCTGGTGTTTCTCATCTTCTTCTTAACAAGACCCAATACATTGTCTATGGGGTTCCGATCAGTGAGTGATTGGCCAATCAAGCATGGTAACATCATGTTCAGAAACCCAGTTAGTGGTAGTTTTGGCACTGTACATCGTGCTGGAAAAAGGAAATTGGTTTCTCCATAAAGCTTGTCAGCAGATGGAAGCATGAAGTGCTCTAAAATCTCCTGCTTGGCTGTGTTGACTTTGGACTGTTGTAGCCTATTCCCTGAAGGGCTCTGTTCAGAGTGGGGTTTAATGTATTGACTCCAGCTTTTCTCCACTCCTTGTGAAGTTTTCTCAAGTTGTTGAGAAATGATGCAAATCTACTTTGCATGTCTTCTTAAGGCTGTAGTCATTCCCTTCAACTTTCCATAGATATGTTTTGATGCAGTACTCTGCAAACAGCCAGCCCTAACTCCATGCTAAAACTATTGTTTGTGGCTTACCCTTCTTGTGTATGGTGTTGATGATTGTCTTTTGTAAAATGTTAAGTAAACATTCTTCCCCATGATTGCATGTACTGAACCTGGATGGCTGGCCTTTGGTCCCTACAGGTAAGCCTTTGATGCATGTGATCCATGACACCATGTTGCTTATTTATAGAATGTGTATATATACAGAGTTGTGAAAAAGTATTTGCCCTATCTTGAATTTTTTTTCTTCCATATTTGTCACACTTTTGATGATTTCACATCACTGATTTACACCAAAATAACAAATACAAAATAATAATAATAATAATAATAATAATAATAATCATGAGTATTTCATTTATTAAGGGAAAAACCTGTACAA
>JAOTQY010000028.1:9230854-9242893 GCA_026413445.1 Dolichallabes microphthalmus
ACACACACACACACACACACACACACACAACCAGACACACACACACACACACACACACACACAACCAGACACACACACACACACACACAACCAGACACACACACACACACACACAACCAGACACACACACACACAGACACACACACAACCAGACACACACACAACCAGACACACACACAACCAGACACACACACACAACCACACACACACACACACAACCAGACACACACATTCTGTTTCTCTCTCTGTCTGTCTTTCTCTCTCTTCCTCTCTCTCCACAGCTGAATGTCATGTTTTGTTTGTAGTGAATGGACATTTGTCTTCTCAATGTTTTCCTAAACCTGTGTGTGTGTGTGTGTGTGTGTGTGTGTGTGTGTGTGAGAGAGAGAGAGAGTGTGTGTATAGGGGTGTATTGTATTGGACGCACGATTTGCTCGTATGGTTTTGGGCAGTGTTAACCTCAGACTGGTTTGCTGCAGATGTGTCTGGTTGAACTGGTATGTGTGTACACATGTATTTCCACCACTCTGGCCTGTATTAAACTAAGTGCTTTGTTTTTTTGCAGATTAGAGCGTAATGGTCTAATGGAGCTGAACAGAGATGAGGTCCCTGTTTATGTGAGTATGAGAAGCAGACCTGTTCAGACTTTTTTGCTTCCTTCTGTCTGCATCTCATATTTCTTTATTCCTTTAGTAAATGTAGAGATACACAAAATATAGAATAGAAAATAGAGGATTTTACTGAACATGCAAATCATTTGCTTCACCGCTTTTATTTATGTACTCACACACTGTTAGTATATATTGTATATTTATAATATTGTGTTTCTGGTCATTTTCCTTTTTGCTCTACCACTCCCTCGTTCATGTGAAATTCTATCCATTTCTTTTTTCCACCTTTATACTCCTGGGATCTGTCCTTTCATTCTCTCTGCCTGACAAATGTCATTTATTTGAGGTTCTGTGTGTGAGCGAGTGCGTGCACGAGTCTGTGCGCGTACCCCTTAACATTTAGCAGTTGTGATAAAAAAAAAAAGGATTTGTGCATATAGTCAGAGGTGGAAAGAGGAGTAAATTTTTAAATATGTACTCCTGCACAAAAGAAACATTGCCCATACACATTTCTTACAAAAGTGGTTTATGACAAATACAGTACATAAGAAGCGGTGATTTTATATAAAAATCCGTCTGTGCCAGAAACTCCAAATTCAGATGATGTTGACAGCGACCCAGAGTTCACATTGACTAACAATACGGTCTCCTTGCTTTCCAAGCAAGCCCAGGTGCAGTCAAGTGTCTTTGAATAGTCTGATGGCTTATTGTGCGTTATCCTGGAATCCCAGCAGCCATAGTGGCAGCATTTTCTTCACCTTTTTAAAATGACAAAGTCTGCCTTGGTGTTGTTACTCTTGACCTTCTAGGCCTAGGAACCATTTGTTCTAGTGGAACCATTTGTTGGGAATCTGTTCCGTAGCCTGGAAATGGTAGTCCTGGCAACTCCTAACCATCTGGTGACGTCTGCTTATGTTTTAAACCAAGCTGAAGCATGGGTTTTTGTAACCATAATATATATGGTATAGTGTGTGTGTATCTTGAGAACTGGTACAAAATTTATTTAATTTGAAAGATTTTTTAAAAACATTATTATTCCTGTAATATATATTGTTGAACAGTGAGGTGTGGGTTATCAAACCCTGTTTTGGAGCAACTTCCCAGAAGAGGATGCAGAGGATAGGGTTAGGTGGAGGCAGATGATTCGCTGTGGCGACCCCTGAAAGGGAACAGCCGAAAGACAAAGAAGAAGAAGAGTACAAATGACAACCTTTTCAGTGCATTACAGGATTTTTGTCAACACTGTTTTACATTAAAAAATAGATAATAATGAGATTGTCCCTGATGAGCAAGCTGTGGGTGTCGGCGACGGTGGCAAGGAAAAACTCCGAGATGGCAATAGGAAGAAACCTTGAGAGGAACCAGACTCAACAGGGAACCCATCCTCATTTTGGGTGATAACGGATAACTGAAATTATATAACGACATCATGTGTGTTAGGCTGCTGGAAGTTCAATATAATGGAAGTTGTCTAAGTTAACATGGAGTCCAGTTCAGCACAGGGATGAGTCAGTAGGTGTAGAGGGCAGATGGAGGTCTGGATCACTAGGAGCACAGGAGCAGCACCTGTACAGTAGCTCCAAACCATCATGAAGCAGAATCCAGCTGGAGCTGGTCCTTCTCTGGATGCCTCAGGATCCTCGCAGGGTCGGCCTTTGTCTACTGAAGCTGGCACAATCTCCAGGTGCCTTGGGATGGGCTGAATTGATGGTGTTGACATCAATATATAAAACAGAAATTATGTTGTTTGTTTGGGCAGCGGGCAGCAAGGTTTATACATGGTCTGTAAATGGTTTTCAGTAATTTGACAAATGACCCCTAATTTTATTTCATTTGATTTAAGAATGATGATTATCAAACTTACAAGAACCTGAGCAGCTGAACATACAGGGAGTCATGAAGGTGCGTTTGGTTTTGTCAAGACTGACGCAAGATTGTCTGACTTTTCATAATTTTTTTTAGAAATGTCTGACGGTGTTGACAGAAACGCAGGACACAAATTTAGCAAATGAAACATTTGAGTTAAAATTTTTTATGAATTATTTTTAACAGCTATTAATTAATTAACGTACTATTGTAGTGTAATAATAATAATAATAATAAAGATGGACATGCTTATTGGTTTGCACTGGTTGTAACATGGAATTTAAATATGGAGATATGCCGACCAGCCATAATGTTTAAAAAAAACAACAACAACAACTTAAAACTGTTTTTTGATGGTACTGTAGTTGTGTTTTTTAAAATCTAAACAAACTGGTAGCCACATTTTAAACCGCTGGAAACCCTAGCCCTGCTAACCCTAGGCACTGTAAAGGCTGATGTAAACAATGTGTAGTGGTCTTTCATTTTTATCTTCATGAACGTAAATATCTAACTATTGTATCTGTTTAGAACATATTATCTGTTTATTGTGAATAAAACCTTCATATTGTTTTACATCCTTACAGTTTTATGATGTAATGAGTATAATAGTCATTCTGTCACAATGAGGCAACGTGAACTTCAAAGCATAGCTATTGTGAACATCACAATGCATTTTTTTGTTACTTCATTCATGCAGATTTGAATAACTGGTTGCCAGGTCTTGCTGACTTAAAAGTTATAAATGACAAATATAAACATTACTAATTATATGCAAACCATTTACCTTTGAATAATATCCAGTATACAAGTTGCATAAATGCTGGACTAGCTGCTTGTAATGATTATCATATTGTCACCACCTTTACCTTTTATCTGTAATAAGTTTGAAGGGTAACGACGATGACGTCTGGCTGTGAGAACTCGGTGCAAACGAAAGGGCAGAGATTTAAAATGTAGTATTTGTCTATCCGATGGTTGGGAACATTTCTAATTGCGAATGGACATCTTTAGGAGTAAAATTCTGTTTCTGCCTCACCAGTGCATCTACAGGCTGCTTCAGTTGGCTCCTTCGCCCACCAAGGCCCAAACTGTGTTCAATTTGAGACAGAGCCTTTTGCTCTGCTGCTCATCTGCGGAATTCCCTCTCTGACCATTTATGCTTCCTGAAGTCTCTGCTTTTAAATCAGACTTGAAAACTTACCTGTTATAAGGCTTTGTTGTTGTTGTTATAAAATCCATGTTTATCTTTTTACGCGAGCACTTTGAGGCGTGTCCACATGAAAAGTGCTATAGAAATATATTATTATTATTATTGTGCACAGCTTAATATCAGTTGATGTTTTGATTGAATTTGCTATAAGCTATAATTTATGACTCAATAGGCTAATGGTCCAATTCCCCGAAGCAAAAAAAAAAAAAGTTGTGTGTGTGTGTGACAAATGGTTAACATATTAGTGTTAAACAGTTTCAGGTGTCCTTGAATATTCAATAGCTCAAGTGTTTTGTCTGAGTGTGTGTTGTGCGCTTTAGTCAAGTAGAATATTCACTGATGTAAAACATTCACAATATTTCTGTCAGCTTTTGAGTTAAACCTTTTTTTTCCTCCCATGCTGTTGAACACATTGTCTGATGGGTTTCTGTAGCAGGCGTGGGGTTTTACGTGATGAGGTTGCTGAAGATGCCTAACCCTCCTCTTTTTGATCTGGGCTTCGGGACAATGGAGTAATTTTTTAAATGTGTTTATTTATTTCTTTTGGTATGGGTTTCCAGTGCACCACATTCCATTCATGTGTCCTCGCAAGTTGAAGCCTTCTTTACCTGATTTGCCTCACCAATTCTTTCTTAAGGCTGTTTAGTCCCAATCCCAGCCACATTTTTTTCCCCCGGCCCCATTTCTGCTCACATTTCTTCACCACTATCCTTCCAGATTTTAATAATGCAATTATTCTATATAAAGTTCTTAACCCAGATTTAGTCGTTCCAGCACTTAGTCACATCTCCTTAGTTGTTTTCTTTGCTTGATGCAGACTAGTTGAATAGAATAGAATTTAATGGTACATAAAGAAGAAATGAGGCTTAAGACTTTTAGCACAGCAGTTCTGTGAATTGCATTTTTGAAAATATGTTCTGAAGTTTCATTTAGTGTTTTAGGTGGCAGGATTGAAAAAAAGTAATGCATACCCCAGCATTGAGACGCTTTGTTCCACCAAGACATTTTCGAACCAGTTGGAGCATGTTGGGTTTAAACAAACTTTTTAAAAAATTGTAAAAGTTTTCTTTTACAAAAGTCAATGAGGAGAATATTTTTTCTTTTTGTTGCTGTTGGATGAAGGAAAGAAAAAAAAAAAAGATTCTGCTGTCCATTATTTTAACAGCCTACGTGTGTCTCCTCTGGCAACTGTGATTTATAATCTGCTTGTCCCAGACTGTTGGTATATATGTTCAGTCAAATAACAGTGAGCCAATATGAATTACACAAAGCCAGGGAAATGCTGAGGCTAAAAGCAGCTTTAGATTATCTCCGTAATAAAAGTGCAAAGCATGTGAACCTGTCCTCTGTTTGACATGAACAAACATGATAAAGGAAGTACTGTAGTACCCATTTGTCAGTTTGTTGCCTGGTAATGTACTGTGCAAATGCTTTTGTTTAAACATAACATTTATCTCGAGCTACAGGTAAGTGGAGTTGCAGCTAGTCATGTGCGTATTTAGAGGTTAAGATAGATGAGAATTCAAAAGCACTTGGGATACTTGAGATTTCTGATATGGTGATATCAAACTACTGAGCCATTTAAAAATATTTCCTTTATGTGGCATATTCATTATTAGCTCTTTAGATAAGGAATTCCCTGGAAATGAATAATGCATTGAATTGTGATGAATACTGCACTGAAGGTTGTTGCTACTAATCCACCAATCCAACATTTGCAGAATGCACATTTGTTACTATGACTTAATTGACACTATGAGATGGATATCTATGATTGAAATGCAAAGAATCCATGGGAAGATCCATTTAGTCATTTCTGTCATTTGCGTTGGCTTGTGTGGAACACTGTGACTCATGTAAGGCCAAGTATTGGAGTGAGAGTGTAATTGCACCTATTAATCTTTTACCTAGTCTGAGTTAGTCACCCTTTAAGCTAAAAAAGAAATCTAAGCAAAATAAAAGTTGTTATTGGATATTCTACAAAAACAAAGAAAGCAGGGGAAATTAAAGATGTTGTACGCTGGGGACATGATTTATACATCGTACGTGCTTCACTTTATTTTACCTCACTTAGGTGTAGTAACAAATCGGGGTTGTAATATTATTTTTCCACTTCTTCTGTTGAGTGTTGTATTTGCAACAGGTTTAGAAGTTTATACGAGGCTCCTCAAGCCCCATGTATTACACCTCATTCTGGGGATTCACGATATGTAATTTCATTCATGGCACTTGCAGTTTCGAAACAGGACATCCTTCCGAGTGAGCGTTTCAATAACCACACAGCTTTATGTTAAGGCAGTATTGTATTTCTGAGCTTTCACATCATTAGAGGGTAAGCCTGAGTATGAATGATTGGATGGGCCCAATTTGATTTGTAACGTGATTCTAAAAGTATCACAAATTTATAAATATTCCAATTTGAGATTTTTTTTCTTTCTGATTTTAAGATCTGGCAAAAACCATTAAACAAAAATAGTTGAGTAATAGTAATAACACTGGCAATCTTTATTCAGCAGCTTTAAAAGAGAATTGAACATGATTACTGTAATTATATGTAGCCTATACCTTATAACATTAGTTTTACAGTTATTAGGTAAACAGTACAACATGAGTGAATAATTAAAAATTTAACTTCAAATTGTTTCAAACAAAAAAAGCCAAACATTTTTTTTTCCTCCTATCTTTTCTAATTACCATGTGGAGAATCCTCTTTGTTGCTGCATGTACGCATGGCTATTTTCTTTCAGTCATAAATGGCAGCTTGAGGATATACTGTAGATGCTGGTCTTGATGATGTCATGTAATGTAATGGGTGTTTCTTTTTCAATCACTCTTTAAAAAAAAAAAAAAAGACATGATCCTTCACAATCAGCAGCAAAATGTTCCAGAATGTGGCTAAGGTACTAAACTTTGACACTCAGAGACGACATCTTGATGGTCTTCTGATATTCTATTAGACTCTAAGAATGCATGTGAAACTGCATATTTTCATGAACCCCTAATTTTGCTGTGCAAGAAAAAATAACTGGTCCACTGTTGCACAGTCTAAGTAGAGGCAGCATTGTTCCTTCTGACTCTTTAGCTTTTGGGTGGAGTTCTCTGCCTGGGTCCCTGGCATAGACTTTTCCTGGGAGGCTGGGAAATGTGATTTTTCCTATAATTGTAATGTACCTTCTGGTTCAGACAACCTCTGTGACCATTACATTCTGTGCTCCTGGTGATTTGAAAACCAGCAGTTTTCACTAAATTGCATGAAATTGAAATGTCTGCTATTTGTTACGTTGCATCCATAAATAGCGAAGGTAACTGGAATAAAATTAATGTTTCTTTTATGAGATCCACAGTATAATGAATGAAAGATTTTATTGAAAGTGGTGTAGAGAGACCCATCCCTCAAGTGGTGAGTAAAGGCATAGGGAGCAGAGAGAGATTTGAAGTGTGCCTGTACTATTAAACAGCAACATGTTACAGTATAATTAGACGGTCACAAATAACTCAAGTATAATATTTATTTATAATATAATATTTTCATAATTATTCGACGTTCATGATCTGGCCGTTTTGACATGTAAACATATTTATCATTTTAATTCTTTGTAAAGTCTTTTTTTCCCCCCAATTTTTTTTTCCATCTTGTGCACATTTTTGACAAGTAAACCTTATTGACACCGTGCCTTTAATTTTTTTGTTTTTTCAGTCACCACCTCCAATTTCCCAGGGTTTTATCTTTTAGTGATCTGAGTGAACAGAGTACCAAAGGCGGTGAAGTGGTGCTCTAGTAGAGAACTGCTTATTCTGGTTTTCTGAGGTCTATCTGAGAGTCTGGTATTGTAATTTCTAAAACTTTCTGAATAGCTAAAGATTTTATGGTCTGAGCACTATGTTTGTCTGGATCTAAAAGAATGCTTTGAATTATTGTCTTGCTAGAACATCTAAGGATGACTCTCTTGGCAAAAGCAGTGAGAATTTGCTGATGAGCGTCCTGGAACTTGACAGAGGTTCCTAATGCCAAGTCTCCTAACAAGGGCCTTTGGAAGCAAAATGGCTTATTCTCTAGCATTCTGTACATTACTCTGCAAAAAGCTCTTTTTTTTTCTGCTTGACTATAATTACATTTATTGGTGATTTAGCTAGATTCTATATCTCTCCATCTGGCAATACATCCCACTTTCAATCAGTTCCAATGACTTTAGCAAACTCCATATGTGTGCGTCTGAGGTTTGATGAGATTAGAGTAGGAGTCTGGAACATTTTTAAGGGCCATATGCTAGCTTTATTAAATACATAGTCATATGTGCATGCATTTTTATTTCTATTTTCTGTTTTATTTTTGTGTTACCTTACCAAAGGGAACTTGTTTGTATCTGTAATATGAATGTTTATACACTCTACAGAAGTGGGAAGAACCATATTTGGGTTAGATGTCTTCAAAGAGTATCCATCACTCCTCCCAATGAGGGAGTTGCTCCTGGTGATGAACTGTTAGGAGGTCGTAGCACTGGAGAGAGAGGTTTTTTTTTGGTGGGGTGAGGGGGGGGATTATCATACGTTTTTCTCAAATGTGTTAAAACATTATTAGCACAGCGAGACGTTCATGTTGCACTGTGTTCATGCAGACTAGGAATTTGGCAGAATGGTGGTACAGTAAGTATCTGTGCCCTTTCATACCACCAAGAACCCCAATTGAACCCTAAACTTGTTGTTCTATTGTTCTCTCTGGTTGTGTGTGTTTACTCTGGGTTCACTAGTTTCCACCATCTTTGCAAAACCACGACGGACGCATGGACTCCTTTTTTGTTCTCATGTCCATACCTACCTGTGGCTGGTAGGCACAATGCAGGGGATCCAGAAGAGGTCTGACTTGAGGTCTGAGTTGGAACAGCAGGGATCTTTCCAGGACCTTTTTGATTTGGAATTTGTGATGTGGCTACTGGTCTTTAATTGTTTAGAGTGGAGAGAAATAGCTTCTTTAGAACAGCAAAGAAGCAGGATATTATCCATGGGAATTTCAGGTTGAACTGCTCACAGTGTCGGCAACAACATGATGTAAACCTTCATTATTCATGAATAACTGCAATAACAATGTTATTGCTGTACTAGGCCTCAAGGATACATTCATCTACTGTACATTCTCTGATACAGAAGCAATTAACCCCCCCCCCCCCAACCCTTTGTTTAGGTTGTCCATCCATCCATCTCTTTCTTTTTGTCTTTTTCTGTCTATTTTTCTGTTTTTCTCTCTGTCTTTCTTTTGCTGTCTGTCTGTCAGCAGCATGATGGCTGCCGAGGAGTGACGAGTGTAGCCTTTTTGTTGCAAAAGAGAAAGAAACATACACAATAGTTATGTTAATCTCCTTTTAATATTGGCATGACTATATGATATACTTATACAGTGAAACTTTTTATCATTTCCTAATCACATGAATTGAGATTTGGATGGAATAGTAGCTAAACTTAAGGGCACCTATTCATCAGTGAGTACTGCGGCTTTCTCTGTGACTACTGTGGACTTCCTGGGCCTGACAGGCATATAAGACATCATCTTCTCCTTCCTCATGTCCTTAATGCTGTCCATCCTGATGCTGTCCGTCCTGCTCATCCTTAAAGCCAGCCAATGATGGAACAAGTGCTTTAAATCCAGTCACCTGCTCTTTAATGGAGGTCCTGTAGGCTGAGTGTTCAGCTACTGTGCATATGTACTGAAGAGCAACACTATTGGAGATGTGCATTAGTGCATAGGTTAAGAAATCTCTCTAGGGCAGAATTATGTTCAGCCAGCCAATGTTTATTTCACTTCTCCAATGTATTTCATAGTGACTTGGAAGTGACTCAGTACCTGGGCTTTAAAGGTCAGAGTGAAGCGTGAAGTCATTAACCAGATCCATTTTATTTATTCATTCAATCATGAGTAACAGTTTTTATCCTCGCTCACGGTTGTAGTGGATTGTGAGCTTATCTCAGGAATACACCCTGGATGAGATATCAGTTAGTCACAGGACATGCACGCTTGAGCCGAACTGGATAATCTGTACTGGCAAGTTTTTGGGAGTGAGAACCTGGAGTGAAGCCATTCAGCTGGGGAGAACATGTGGAACGCCACACACACCCACACACAGTAACCAGAGTATTTTCTGATTGTACTTTGTCCTACTTCATAACCGAAACTTCATAAAACAATATAATCAAAAATGCACACTGATGGAATCTGTAAAATGTTAATCATTTGGTATATCAAAGAGTTAGAAATGTAGCGTATTTGTGTTACAAATTGTATATTTATTTCCTGAGAAATATGAATGAACCATATGACAACTTCTGACTTGTCTGGCAATATCTGTCTCTCTGTTCTACTATCTTTCCCATCAGTTTCTTTCCTTCTTTCTTTCTTTCTTTCCTTCTTTCTTTCTTCCTTCCTTTTCATACACTGATGCTAGATTTAACTTACTTCAAATGGCATGTAACATAACTTTAGATAGGACATTAGATAGCGGAGGTGTGATGGTGTTTCAAGAGGTCTGGGTGAGGACAAATCCTCTCGCTATCAGTTTTTTTCTGGGTCTTATGCTCAAATGCTCAGAAAGTGTGGAAAACGTCATAAAGTAATTTCCCTTCTCCTTTATTTAATTAATTCATCAATATAAGGTGATGTAAACAACAAAAAGTGGGAAGTACTGTGAATGCAGGGGCGGTGGTGCGTCTGGTGGTGCAGGGTTTATGCGGGACTGGAGCACTGAGAATCCCAGGCTTGCCATTCAACTTCCCTCTTTCTGTAACTCAGTCCTTCAGATAAAGTCCTCACTCTTACCCATTCCCATACCTAACAAAGTTCTTTACCCCTTTATGAAGGTTCTACTTACTATTCACTGTTCTAGCAAAGGGGCCCCTTAAATGACAGGAAGTGAGAGAGACGGCTGTAGAAGTAGTCAAAAAAAAAATCAAAAGAGGGGTTTATGCAGAACATGGGGGGGGGGGGGGGGGGTAGTGAAAAGAGCCTTGTCTTGCACAAACCTCTCTCAGTCTGCAGTAATGTTCCCCACCCATTTACAAGGTGTGTCTTTTGATCCAGGGCCTTGTAAATGAAATCAGTGGTCTGAAGTATGTTTATATTTTTTTCGATTTCATCTGAGTTGAATGTCTGTATTACTCAGAGTGGAGGGACACAAAGAGTTTCTGTTCTGTTCCAAGGCTTGATTTCAAATATATAGGAAAACTCACAATTATAACACTCCTGTTACCATCAAAGTAAACATGATATAAGAAAAATTAAATGGTGGAAAAATAAAAACAATCAAAGATAAAATACTTTTATGAGCTCTGTCTTATCATTCAATTTAATGTTCTTCTTTGCATGTGTATAGTAATGTGACACTGTATAGCAACAGCTGAAAAATACCCCAGTAGTTTTGAAAACAGTACTACAGTATACTGTACAGTACCAACATTTTGAACTAATTGACCCTATTCTATATGGATCTCTGTTTGGTGTGGCTCATACTGTAGCTCTCTTGTGTGTATGTGCTGTTTTAAGGTTTGGTAGTTGATTTTATTTTACATACATTATTATGTATTCTCTGCATGTTTCAAGATTTTCTCTTCTATTACAACAAACCAAACTGGATATTTTTAAATTTTCTCCCATAAAAGCCTGTTGAATCTGATAACAAAAGCAGACCACTGGATACTTACAGTACTGTAAGTGTCTAAAAAGACAACTGTGAAAGATTCTACAAATCTTTCAATTAACAAATATCAACACCTCCACAGGAAGGGTAAGGCACAAAGGAAAGGCCTGACTGTTTACCTAGAGGTACAGTATATTGAAACATATTCATGGAATGTTGAGTGGAAAGGAAAAGCGTAGTAAGAAAAAGTACATAAAAAGTACATCCAGCCTCCTCACACACAGAATGATTGCAGATCAATCCCTGTTATCCATTAGCACCCAACTGTGGAAGGGTTCCCTGTTGAGTCTGGTTCGTCTCACGGTTTCTTCCATCTTAGGGAGTTTTCCTTCCACCGTCACCCTCGGCTTGCTCATCACTGACAATCTGATCATTTTGATTCTTACACTTTCACATTTCATACAAGCTTCCATAATTTTCATTGTGTAAAGCTGCTTTGCGACAGTGACAATTCTTAAATGCGTTATACAAATGAAATTGAATTGAATTGGATTTTTGATTCTCATGTGCTGTAAACCATAACAAGAAAGTCTTGAAATATTTCACTTTGTGTATAACGAATCTGTGAATAAATTTCATTTTTCAATAAAATATGAAAAAATAGCTTTTACATGATATTAAAATTTTGTGAAATACACAAGTATGATGACTAGCATCAGTATTGCAGTAT
>JAOTQY010000028.1:9372698-9383023 GCA_026413445.1 Dolichallabes microphthalmus
TTAAAGATTGCTTAAAGGAATCAGCATGATGACAAGCTGTATATTATTAGCTAAAACCTGTCAAAGCTCAACATTCAGTGTGCAGGAACATGTTAGCTCAAGATAATGTGAAACCACCCTCTTTGATAGACCACTATATTTATAGACCACAATATTTACCTATAGACATGAGCTAGCATGCTAACTAACAATCCTAGCAAGCTACTGAAAGCCCAACAGCATTTGGCTTAGTTGACAGCTGACGTTACCTTTCTTGTTACCTTTCTTTAAGTACAGTAAAGTCACCAAAATACAGACGGTCAAGTAAGTCCAACAAACATTGTTTAGGCACTAGGATACTAACATACTCGGCTTTACACAATACAAAATTATTCATATGTAGGTGACTTACTGTTTTGACAAGATGTTCATGTTAGCGTAGAGCATTTGTTTTGTTTTTTAACCTACATGAACTGATAAAAAGGGACAATGGAGACAGCTGACTGGTTCATGAACTCATCTTCACTGCATGGGGTCTCTTGCACATATGCCGTGAAAACGGTACAGTTTTTCTCACTGTTTACAGGTTAATCTCTGAAGAAAACAGAAGATGCGGAGAAGATGTACAATGACGGCAGTGTGTGTGCTTTGTGTGGGTGTGCGAAATTAAGCAGTACGCACTGCTGTTCTTGCAGCAGGAAATGAAAGATGCCTGTAGCCATCTTTCCCGTGTGAGCTAAGGGGGGGAAAAGCACAGGAAACGGCAAAGGAGAGGTTTTGTTTACTCTTCCTTTTCTAGTCCTCCCCCTCTCAACTCATCCTCCTTTCCTCCCACTCTTTTGGCCTGTGGTGAACCGGTTCATTGTTGAGGGGTTGGGGGGCAGCTGCTAAGAACACTTCATGGTGATTGAAATGCATAGGAATGTCCCAATGAAGCAATGAAAGGACCTCCACTTTGAAACTAACTGCCCTGTCGAGGTGGGCGGCATTCCAGTTACAGAAACACACTAACAGACTGGGTCACCGACTAATGATGAATCGAATGCTCAGCATCAGGGGGTCAGGAATGAAATAAACAAACTTGGAGGTCTCACGCCCTCTTCCGCATCAATTTTTTACTTACTCCTACTCCTGCTTTCCTCTTATCTAGCCAGTGTGTAGGGTTATTAAGAGTTTGTTTGGTCTACTGGACTGCAACTCCCTAGACAACCAAATTTACTGCAGCATATGAGTCGTCATTATTGTTACAGCCAGTTGAGCCACGCGGGAAGAATGCGAACGTAGAGAACACAACACAGATTTTTAAAAGGCGAGGTTGTTGTGTAATAAAGGTTTAAGTGCTAGATTAATTAAGGTTTTATGCTTTTATCTGCCTTCCACTGAGCCCCATAAGAGAGATCAAAGGGAAAAAACACGAAAGAGACTGAAATCCTTGTGTTTTTAGCACGGTTTGGCAAAATAGTTCTTAATTATTAAATCGCAGTGTGAGGCAAAACCACATTTATGTATACATATGATTTAAGATTTTAAGATTTAAAGATAATGATGATTCTTGAAAAAAGAAAGACTGCAAAACTGTTAGCGAGCTTCTATGAGCAAGCTTGTATTGAGTTTTAGAAATTCCATCTTCGGCATTATTATTGGCTAGTAACCTGAAAGATGAAGGCGAGACTTCATCTGTCGTTTAAATGACTCATAAGTATATGAGTCAGTTGGGCTTTTATGGTCTTATAATAAAAATGACTATTGTTTTTATCATCGACATATATTTCAGAATCATTATTTTCTTCTTAGTAAATTATGATTTCACATCCCCTTAGGGACTTCATGTCCTTCAATTAATTGAAAACCATGAGACTCTTGTGAGTTTCAGTTACAGTCCATATGCTCCCTAGAACAACACCCTTGCTCAGAATTTTTGAAAGAAAATGTTTTGTCTCATTTTGCTTTCCTTGCCAGCATTCTTCTTTTTCTCCTTTTTTACGCCTCCTGCAGATGAACCTGGTACTTTTTTTAATCTAAGTGCTAAGTCCTGGTTATAGATCATGCTATTAGTTGTAGATTAGTTATTAATGTAGTTATTGATTTCATGTAGCCCTACACTGTAGAACAATGAGATGTCACAATACCTTTACACACCCCCAAAATGGAAGTTTTAATACTTCCCTCTTGTCACGTTGCCTTTGTTTAATAAGCAATGGCCATTCATCTAGTGCCGATCTCATTGTCTCCACAAGTTCTCTTTTTCTGAACTACTTTAGCCACTGCATTACACCTCCTTCTAGCGCACTATACATTAGCATTTTGATAAGCTAGCAGTATGCATCCATTTCCTTGTTGTCTTTACCCTTCCTTCCGTTTTTATTCTGAACAACACTTCCCTCCTCTCTCCACTCTCAGACAAATTTGTCCCTCAGGGACAATAAAAGTCTTCTATTCTGTTTCAATTACCCTTGGTGCTACGCCCCACACTGCAAACTCATAATTCACAGAGTCATCACACACACACACACACACACACACACACACACACACACACAGATCTTACTCAAAGTAAACTGAACAAATTGTTCATCACATAAGTCAATAGCCAAAGCTGATGTTGGAAAACTGCATCCTTTTTCCATGTTCTCATAATATACGCATTCAAGAAGTGAGTTCAACCATACAGTATTGTCGTTTGTGTTTTCTTAAATCATATATGCACACTCCTAACATCTTACTGACCCAAGGACACTAACTATAGTGTGTAGCATCTAAAGAAAGAACCACAGGAAATTATAGCTATACTAGATATGTAGTTAAACTATCATCTCCTTAAACAGAAAGATGCTTGAATTATGTTTAATGCTACACTTGTAATTTGCCGTGTACAACATTGTGTGCGTGAATAAAAAATTATGTACTGTAAATGTAGAAAAATGTAAAAAAAAAATAATAATAATAATAATAAATAAATAATAATTTAAAAAATAATAATCAAATAACCACATTAAAGTGTAGACCAGTAAAGATACTGAATGACAGATGTGCAAAAATGATGTGACAGCTGGCTGATATCCAGAGCAAGAGGCCTCTTTGGGGAATCTAATTACTCTATCAATACTAAATTGGTTCCAATTTAATTAGGATCTTTGTCTCTATGTATAGAAAAGGGTGTAGACTTTCCTTACAAACCTGAAAATGGTCATTGCTACCTTAAGTAACAATTTGTCCCCATTTAAAAATAACTATGGAAAAGATAGACAGACAGACAGACAGATAGATAGATAGACAGAGACAGATAGACAGACAGACAGATAGATAGATAGATAGATAGATAGATAGATAGATAGATAGATGGATAGATAAATAGATAGATAGATAGATAGATAGATAGATAGATAGATAGATAGATATATAGATAGATAGATAGATAGATAGATAGATATTGTAAGTAATGGTGTTTTGAAATAATTTTTTTATCACACTGTTCTATCCCCTATTAAGAGCAATCTATGTCTATTTCTTATTCATCAAATTCCTGATTATGGTTAGAGTAGATTAACTGGTCTGCTTAAACCTTTATGTGTGAATGAAGGCTTCAAGGTTTTCTCTTTACATGTACAAAAGGACTAAATGGAATAAGCTGCAAAATGCCTATGATATTAAGCCCTAGCTCTAAATCCATTAAAATGCCCAAGGATATAACTTTGATATCGAATTCCTTTCTTTTGCTGCTGGTATCTTTATAGAGATAACGTCACTAACATTTATATTAACAAACTTACATGGAAAGGATGAAGATAGGTCAAGGGGTGTGCAGCCGTCAGGCTGGGAGGTGTTTCCAGGTGCTAACAAAGGCAGTGGGGATCAAGGAATAGGGTACTGTGGTTATGCTGTTCCAGGCATCCAGTGTGGGATCATAGCAGTCTAGCGTTTTGCAGCGCTGTGTTCCAAAATAGCCGCCGACTACGTACAGTTTGTTCCCCGAGGCTACAGCCTGGCAACTCATTCGTTTAGCTGTAACATCACCGACTTTAGTCCACTGGTAGGTCTCGCTGCTGAATTTGTAGGCAGAGCAAGCTGAGAACTCTGTGTCACCACCCATGACAAAAATCTGGTTCCCTAAAACAGCAGCTGCTGTGTAACGCCACGGCTGTGGGCAAGATGCTGGGACAGTCCATTGGTTTTCAACTGGGTCATAACACTGGACCTTTGGTAGCTTGTCATGGGTTACACTTGTTCCTCCGAAGGCAAATAACTTAAGCTTTACGCTGACTACTGCTGCATTGCTAACGCCTTCACGAAGCGGTGCAACCATGCTCCACTTGTTGGCAACTGGGTCAAACTGCTCCACCTGTTTCAACGAGACAGATGGAGAGGCTGGAGGAGAACCCGTTGCAGCCGTATGACCTCCAACTACGTACAGGCAGTGGCGCAGTTCAGCTGAACCATGTCCAAATCTAGCTATTATCATGGGAGCTGCCTTCGACCACTCTTCATGCAGGGTATCGTACACCCAAACGTCCTTGGACACACCATTCTCTGAGCCCCGGCCACCTGTCACATAGACTTTGCAGCCAATAGCACAAGCACTAAACTCCTTTCGTGGACTGGGGATATCTGCCTTTGGGATAATTTCTTTGGCCTTCTGGTCCACTAAATACAACTTGTCACACATAAACGTAGGACCACCTAGCAGGAAAAGGGCATGGCTTGTCTTGCGGGGCCTGGCACAAGGACTGTTGACCACACCGTCATTCTGCAGTATACGGAGCTTGCAGCGGATTGCTTCATCCACCAGCTCTTTGCTTTTGGCTTGTGAGTTGATGAGCTCCTCTGTGGAGACATTCTCCATGAGGAAGATGGCTGGCAAAAGGGCTAGGCGTACAGTGCGCAAAAGCTCTGGTAAGAGGCAATGTCGCCGTTCCAAATCATAGTTCACCCAGTTAAGGGCAGATTCGTAGACCAAACGCTCATCCTCGGTCTCCAGCTCTTCATGCGAGAGCAACTGGACTATCATGTCTTTGGGCAGTTGCAGGAATTCCTCTGTCTTGCAGATGGCTGGGAAATTACTGAGACACATGCTCCACGAAAGCTGGGACAGCTGGGTGCAGTGGTGGGCATCGGACAAAAGTAGCATGCCAAGGCAGTTAGATGGGTGAAGGTTCTTCTCCAGGAACTCAGCACAAGCATCACGGATGTCCTGGAACTCTAGCATATCACCTGCTTCCAACAGAGACTCAGCATTCTCTTCGTTGATGACTACCCGGGATGAGTAAGCGTAATCCAAAAGCAGTTCTAACACCTGGTTCAAACAGAGCAACAGAATGTTGGACTAATCAGAAAAAAAGCTATTTACAATTCTAATAGAAATTCTACATACATAAGCTATAAAGACATAAGCTACAGTATAGATCTAAAAGTTAAATAAGTCTTGCACGAGCTCTTAACTGTTCACTAACTGACTGTGATTCAATAATAATGAAACACTAAAAAGTGGCAAAATTATTTGCAGTACCTCTGGATGTATGGAGTCTCGGAAGTCCACCTCTTTGGCTTGGCTTTCTCTTAACCCGCCACTGAACATTGCCTCGAAATACCGGCTGCAAGCAGCCAGCACAGCACGATGGCACGGGAAGGAGCGGCTGCCTGCGTGCAGCAGGACGTCTGTGAAGAGCCTCTGCTTCCGCAAGACATTCAGGTGCATTAAAACACTGTCGGCATACGAGGACTTGTGGAATAGGTATATGTTCATGGAGCCGGTGCTGGCTCGGGACTTGCGGTTCTCATGGACGCAGACAGACATTTTCATTGAATCCTATAAGACGGTAACAACAGCTGCAGTCAGAACACACAAGTTCTTACAGAAACGTTCATTCATTAACGTCTGAGCAAGGTAGTGTTTGTCAAATAGGTGTAAAAACACCTGAACAGGGATCAGTGTAAACAAACTAAACAAAGACAATTTGTCTGATGAGCGTGATTTGTATTGTAGCAGAGTCTAGGTTTGTACTGTGGATTAGTTTACTCACTAAAAGAATTAGTCACATATGGTTAAATAAAATGATCAGCAAAATCAGATTAGGAAAAGATGTGAACTTGAATGTGATGTCATTTTGCAAACACATAACACATTTTCTGTCTCTGATGTCTAGGCCCCTGGAATGTGAGCCTGTTTAATCATTGCCAGGTGTTCGTAAAGGAAAAAAGCGAAAAGAGGTGGACAGAAATTTTTAAAAGTAAACACCGCAGCACAGAGTATCGGGGGATGAGGCATCGGGTGCAAAGTGTGTCAGTGTCACCAGCTGCCATCTGGTTGCACAGATAATGTGCGTTCAAATTCAATCTGTCGTCATTTCTATGTAACCGATATGGACCCCTCGGCCCCTGACGGCTGTCATCATCCCTCTGGGGTGGATGTAATTGTGTTTCAGACAGTGCTGTACACTGCGTAATGCGGTTCGTAACCGCTTTACTTCAGTGGCACACAACTTAAGTTGCTCCATGCCACCTGATGCTGACTTATTAATGCATTTAAACGGGTTGAGGGATGAAGCTGCAAAGGAGCATGGTGTTGGCATGAGATGCTTCCCAGCACTAGCACTATAACCTAGTTAAATAAGAGGATGCAACAGAGTAGTAGCATATGTGTGTGTTTTTGTATGACAGGCATTTTGATCAGGTCTGTGTTGCTTAATACAAACTTTAATGCATAATAAAATTAAAGCATCATAGCTGTCCGGCTTCCATTTCTATACTGAACACTACATACCATACATTATGGTTACAATATTTTTTTCAACTATGTATCAATTTGTTTTCCTCGTTTGTTTTCAATTTGTTTATGCTTTTTCCATGTTTCTGTTCGAACTGTGTTTCAATAAATAAAATGAACAGAACAGACTCTCAGGACATTGCCTAATCAAAAGGAGTGAAAACAAATTATAGCAAACACACACAACCAAGAATAAATAAACGTGTACCTCTTTGTGATAAAGCAGGAGTTCAATTCTGTCCGTGTTGATCCTCGAGCATGCCAAACCGCACACAGCCACAACGCGGTCGATGTTTAATCCTCGCGCGCCAGTGTTCGGTCCAGCGCGTGCGATATTTAATGATTAGGTTTCTCATCAAAGTCTACAGTTAGAGATACAGCTTGCATTCTGGTCTCGCGCGTACACTGAGTGCCGAGCTCGCGCTGCTGAACACGCTCTACTGTCTCTAGGCGCGTGCAAGTGTGTCTAGTACTCGGCACAAGGGGAGTGTTTTAATCGAAACAAGAAAGGCGGGGCGCGTGCTGTGTGTGTGTGTATCAGAAAGAGAGAGAGAGAGAGTTTGTGTGTGTGTGTGTGTGTGTGTGTGAGAGAGAGAGAGAGAGTGTGTGTGTGTGTGTGTGTGTGTGTGAGAGAGAGAGAGAGAGAGTGTGTGTGTGTGTGAGAGAGAGTGTGTGTGTGTGTGTGTGAGAGAGAGAGAAAGAGTGTGTGTGTGTGAGAGAGAGAGAGAAAAAGAGTGTGTGTGTGTGTGTGAGAGAGGGAGAAAGAGAGTGTGTGTGAGAGAGAGTTGTTCACGAATGTCACTTTAAATGTCTATACACTTTTTTATTACTCTTTTTATACTATTGAGTTTTTACTTACTATGTACTCCTGTTATTTTCTTGTGACATATTTCAAAACTTTGGCAATATGAATGTAAATATTTGTCAAATAAAGCACCTTTGAATCTTGAACCGTGTGTGTGTGTGTGTGTATGTGTGAAAGAGAGAGAGAGAGAGAGAGAGAGAGAGAGACTGTGTGTGAGATTCAGTTCAAATGCAGCACTTTTATAAGCACATTTTTCATTTTTAATACAGCTTTCTATCAAACTGAATCATCCAGGAACACATAAGGATAAAACCTTGAGCAGCCTAGCCTCGCATCTACAAGACCGAACTTTTGAAAGTCAATGCCTATAGTGTGTGTGTGTGTGTGTGTGCACCCAGAGATGGGTTGCCACTCCATTGAGGGTGTTCAATGCCTTGTGCTTTACACAAGCTATGCATGGATGGAAAATGAATGGACAAGTGTGTGCTATAAAGTCGAGCTGTAAGTCTGTTGAAAGGAGGCTCAGTATAAGCATGATTTGCATGATCTAGCAGGCCTAAGCCAAGAAAAAAAGGCAAGAATGTATTTCTTTTTTTTTCTTTCTCATTTTGACACCTTTATCAGTTTGCTTTTCTGTTCAGCATGACAGACATGACAGGAGACCACCTGAGCTTTACAGAACAGAGAAAAATCTGAAATGCAACAGGTTCTCTCTCTCTCTCTCTCTCTCTCACTTTCTCTGTATGTGTTTGTGTATTCTGTGCTAGCAATAATATGTAATAGAACTAGTATCTTTAGTCAGTAAGATCAGTAATCTTATTTTTCTCCAATTTCTCTGCATTTCAGAATCATGTAGGGTAACACAGCTTTGGTTCCCTTTTTTAATTTCACTGTTTATGGAACTGCAACATGGACCCATGAGACTGAAGAGGCATTGGGATTCCAAATAATCAGCAATCCCTAGGGCACACTGCTCTTCACATTGACTGAATGAACAACATTGGCACTCTGCATATTAATCGAATGCTGTTCCTCTAGTAATTAATTAAGAATAATTTACTAATTACATATGCATGTTCAAATTCAAAGAAATGAAGTCTAGTATAGTTAAGCTGACCATCAACTAAGGAATAATGAGATACACGATATCCAAAAAAAAAAAAAAAAGACAAAGCAGATTAATGTACTCTCTGTAAACTTAATGGTTAGCATTGAGATGATTTGTGTTCTCTTTTATAAGGCTTTGAGACTGAGGCTACTCTTTGTAAATGTAAATTAAAATATACAGGAACTTTACATTACCTGCTTCCCTGGGCAGATGTATGCTTTTATATTATAAACACACCTGTTGACTACAGCCTTATTTACACAGAGCCTGTACAGAAATTGTACTCCAGTGTTGCACGAGCTATGCAACCAGGTAAAGCACTGCTTAATTAACTGGTCTTAGTCACTGATGAGCATTAGCTGAACATCTGCTTAGCTGTAATGAAAACCTGCAGCCAGACATTGGCCCTCTGCAGATGTGATAACATATTTCATTTAAAGTGTAACAGCGCCCCCAGCTGGATGTTGTGCAAAATCTATAGAAATTGAAATAAATAATTTCTCAATATTCAGTATCATCTAACTTAAACCCTGCCTGTTGTTTGGTCTGTCATATGTTTGGTTTATGTGCAGTTTTGCTGTTTTCGCATGTAAAGTACTGCGCAAACGTATTGAGCCACCCCTCATTTCTTCATATTAAAGTAAATTAAGTAAATTAAATGAAAGAAATGAGAATTTAAAAAAAAAGGTTGTTTATGTAGGAACCTCAGCAGTAACCTCATTTCCCCTCTCCTCCATTCCAACCACTCAGCATTCAGCATCACAAGGATAATAATCATCGGCCTGATCATCCGTCATCAGCTTCTGTACCTGTTTCTCACTAGTTCATACCTTAAGTTAGATTTTTAAATTTTTTTACTTTTTTTTTAATGCTTGAATGATTCATAGGTCAATGTGAGGTTTAACAAACAACAACAACAACAACAAAAAAAAACATTTCTCTTAAACTTCCAGCAGGCGATAAGGTCTCTCCACAACACAACACAGGACTAATACCATCTTTTTGTAACATCCAACACTGACTGGGCATTCATGGCCACTTTGGACACGTTCATGCACACTTGCACTACATATTTATATTTCCATCTATGGACCACTGCAGGGTTAATTTCTGTTTTTGACAAATTTCTATTTCTATTTTCTTTTCTATATTTGCTATATTGATATTTTGTTCTTATGTTGATATTTTGTTCTTATTTGTAAAGTATATTTTACTTTGTACAGTACATTTCACTAGTTAATCTTATTTTCTAACGTATTTCTTTTATTACAGTATATTTTACTTTGTACAGCATATTTTACTAGTTAATTTTATTTTTTACATATTTCTCTTATTAGAGGACAGATTGTGAGCATATTGGTAGAAGGATGCGGCGTTTGGAACTACCATGCAGGAGGTCTAAAGGAAGACCAAAGAGGAGATTTATGGATGCAGTGAGAGAGGACATGAAGTTACAGTGGGTGCACAAGCGGTATGTGACTTCTACCGTCACGGTCTATGGCGATAGCATTTGGGTTAGTGCGTTTGCTGGCTTTTACCGCTGAGTGGCGCTATATAGACTGATGCTTCAGGCTTAATGAGGCGCAGGTCGTCTATAGCCGCACGTCGTTGCAGATAAAATAAAGTGAAACATTGTAATTAAACGAATTCATAATCACAGTAGTAACATTACA
>JAOTQY010000028.1:9471439-9481680 GCA_026413445.1 Dolichallabes microphthalmus
TGTGGGCACTGGCTGGAATCGAACCCAGGCCTTCCGCATGGCAGGCGAAACACCTACCACTGAGCCACCAGTGCCCCGGCATAAATGCTCCAAATAAAGGTTCAAATTTCATTGCTTTGAGATTTTATGTGCAACATGTTGTTTGGGCCAGTCATTCAACATTATCTCAACATCATTTTATCAAAGTCATTTCTAACTTCGAGGCAGGGGTAGCTTAGTGGCTAAGGTGTTTGACTACTGGTCGGAAGGTCCCAGGGTCAAACCCCAGAACCACCAAGTTGCCACTGTTTGGCTGTTGAGATGTAAAATGAGATAAAAGTTCTTCTGGATAAGGGCATCTTCCACATGCCATAATGTAAAACTTTCCAAAACAAAATTGTCTCATTGTCCCAATGGTAGGATAGAGGTCATATAGGTAACATTTTCACCACCAAATTACAATGGTTATCAAACATTAGTGTTCCTGCTGCCAATAGTCAAAAAAGGGAAGATATCTATCTATCTACAGTATCTATCTATGGTGAGATAGTTAATTCAAGAAGGTGCAAGAAGGGCTGGATATAAGATAGCCAACTGCGGTGAACAGTCAAATACATAACACATTAAGCCTTCACAAAAAACACATTAGATTCAAAGACAAGAATCTTAGCCTATCTTAGCACAGACTCGAATGTTCAGGACTGGATAAGACTTTTTCCAGTTAATCTTTAACTCTCTCGCCTTGTACCTATTAATTCTCCCAAAATGTCTCCGCATCTTCCAGTCAGAAGGCCATTAAAATTACTGTTAGTGATCATGATTGACTACAGCGGGCTTTTTTGCCAACATAAAAAAATGGTTTATTTAATTGCTAAATTTTTATGCCCCCTCTTGCCCCCCCCTAGAACTGGCCCTGTGTATAACACATATTTAAAACATACTGTAGTAAGTGTATAATATTATAAGTATAACATACATACATAATGTATGTATCATACACTCACACAACCTATACTCCTTTTATCATATTATTCTTTTATCATCTAATTTTACCTTTACCTACTTTACTGTGAGTTATCTCTTTTTTCTTTTAAATTACACAACTTTATATTTATTAATTATATTAAAGGCACTGGAACACCTCATGAATGTAACAGAATGTAATATGTATGCTTTACACATTGTGAACACTTACTAGACTGTTAAGGTCTGAGGTCATCTTCTGAAGCTGTGAGTGCGATTCGGTGACAGCAGCAAATGTGTCCACAAGAACTCGGCACTTATTTATTAACTTCAACGTCATATTGCTTTGCTCACGGCCGGCACTTCCTTCTTCCTTCAGGAGGTTGCAGTTAATTATACTGGCAAAGTAATGCAGCTGCAGCTGTAGGGCTTGTGCAGATGTTTCCAGCTGTGTGAGCTGGCTGATGAAAGCATCTCGTGCCTCTGTACAAAAAAAAAGCATAATTACTATTGCTACACTGAGGCAGTTGAAGCTGAACTTTCACAGGGACTTTTTCCCCTATGAGCAAACCCATGAGAGAGTGACATTTAAGTTGTAATCTTCCTTTAATTAATCTTTCATTAATTAATCTACCTTTCATCTTTACAGCTCACAAACCCTGTGAGATAACAGCACAAGTCTAATTTTCTAATAATTAAAAACGCTTCTAGATACACCAGCACACATTTTTCGGGTCAGTAACAAAGTAGGCAATTTCACCATTTTACCTTTTATGGCTTTTAATTTATTTTACCTTGGATAGCTAGAAAATCCTCCAGTGCATTGGGTAAGTAATCCTCGCCTTGATGCTCATGCAAGTGATTGTCGAGCCTGTGACGCTGGCGCATGTGATTTGGACGCACATAGATTAGTTGCCTCATGCCTGGTCTCCTGCAGTCATAGTTGGAAAGCAGTCTCTTTAAACTGTACAGCTGGCTTTTAAGTTTAGTCACCTGTGGGGAAAAAAAGTTAAATAAATGTGGTGGTGCATTATTATTATAGTTTTTTATGAACTGCTCATGTTTAATTGACATCAAATAGTCAGCTGCTGCTTGCAGTGCCTTCATATCAAAATCAAAGATAGATTTTGTTTTTAACAATATTATAACAATATATTGTAGTTATTGTATAATCAACCTATTAATTACTAATAAAAGTAAATACTTTATTAGCATCCACGGTACATACTGTAGCAAGTTGCATATGAAAAAGGTTACATGTATAAGGATATAGGCAGAGTATTGATTGTTTTGTTTTTGTGTTAAACAAAAGTTGTGGTAGTTCAGGGTTTTAACAACCGCTCAACCCTTTTCTTTTTGAGCAAAAGCTATATTCAATGCTTTTGTAGCGTATACAGTACAGCCCAAAGTCAGAAGATATTAGTTTCAACATTTGCTGTAAATTATATTTTTTTAATACAATTTTGCCTATGGATAAAGTCTAAGAATCACACGGTGTAACATTGACTTATGTATTTTTTTTAAACACTACATAGAAGATAAAAAAAAAGTTTCCAGAAAGTTCCACAGGGCATCTAGTAATTGTTATGTTAGAATCTGTGAATTAAAATTGCTTCTTATTCCAGTATTCAGGGGTAGATCAGAGGTTAAGGCATTGAACTACAGTATGGTTCAGAAGATCCCAGGTTCAAATCCATGACCACCAAGTTTTCCTTTTTGGGCCCTTGAGCAAAGCCCTTAACCCTCAACTACTTAGATGTACTGTATAATGAGATAAATTAAGAAATTTCCCCACTGTGGGACGAATAAATGTGTATCTTATCTTCTAGTGCATAGTGGAACAATTAATACAAAAACAGCATTTCAGAACTTTAAAATGTTCATATATCATAAATTCAGACACTGGTATCACTTGCATGCTATAACGTGACAGTTTCAATAACAAGGTGATATGATGATGCCTAAAATGAACGGAATTCATTCTCACAACCAAAAGGTTGATTTTCATTTTTAAAACATGTCCCATGTTTTATTCATGTACCAGAGCAATTTGATAATAATTACAATTTGTATTGGTTAATAAAATGCATCATACTTTGCATTTGTTATTACAATAAATGCTGTGAAATCTTTATGTTTCTCATGAAGTACAAAATCTGGAACTTACTCTGTAATGGCATTGTCCTTCTTTCCAAACTCTTTCCCATTTAAGAAAAATGTAAAAAAAAATTTTTACCTTTGACCGAAAAAAGTGCTGACACTAGAGACTCCTTCCAACCCTCTACACATAAAACTCATATTTACATATTTGACCTTAACCATTAACCATATTTACTATTTTATATATTCTTTTTTATTTTTATTCATCTGTTTATGTAAAGCATCTACTGTGTATAGTAAGTGTTTCAAACTGTAATTGCTACCTATAAGATAACATAAAGGAATCAGTAATTATATTAATACTTTGTAGAAATATTCGCCATACTAGCAGAGTTCACATACTTTATGTACTGTAAAGTGTGAAGGTGTGAAGAAAATGGTAGATCAGTAAAAGAATGTCCCTCTACCTGAGACCTGATTCATGCTCCTAACTTTTGCCTAATTCTAATAGCTGGGTAGTTTTCCTGTTGATAATTTTAAGAAGATAATTTGAGGGGAATTCTGAGGGGAATGTTACTGAGGTACTATACTGTTATTCAAACATGTTAACAGATTTATTTTAGTTCACCTCCCTAAGTGAGTTGGTTGTGAAATACATTATTGCATTTAAATAGCAATCGAGATGATTGAGATAATGGTGATTAATGATTAATGTTTGGTTTAACACTTACCACATAGCTGAAGAAACTACATTTATATTTTAATATTAAGAAAATATATCTTAAAAGAGATTTGATCCTTTTATCCTTCATCATTTTATGCACAATACACCACAATGACAAACTAAAAAAGGTGTTTGAGTGTTTTGTTAATTCCTTTAAAAAAAAAAAAAAACTCATTTAAATAAGTATTCAGAACCATCACTTAGTACTTGGCTAAAGCACCTTCGGCAGCAATGACAGCCTTCAATCTGCTTGTGGATCACTCTACAAGCTTGGCACACCTTTCTCTTGGGTTGTTATGGTGATATGCTTCGGGTTGCTGTCTTGTAGAAATGAAAAACGTTGCCCTGTCTGAGACCACGAGCACTCTGGAGAAGGTTTTCACTTAGGATGGATCTTTATTTTTCAGCATCCTTCTCCCCCTCTATTCTGACTAGCCTCCCAGTCTCAGTCGCAGAAAAAAATAACTAGTTAAATAGTATAAATAGTAAACTCCTAGCTGGCGGTCATGTGCTTTTACTGAGGACTGGCTTTTGTCTAACATAGAGGCTTCTCCCATCTCCACAAGGGTCACTGGATCTCATTAGTAGTGACCTTTCTGACCAAGGCCTTTTATTCCGGTGGCCAAATCTGACTCTCTCTGCCCTCTGGACCTGTCTGACTCATCCTGGTGCCCCGCTTCTGGTTGGAGATGCCCCGTGTGTCTCCTTGGGATGCGTTCGGTCTCTGGGGACGGTTTCACTCTACCATGAAGACGGTTCTGGCCTCGACTGATGTTGAAAGCTGTTTCTCTGAGGACTTGACTTGGCTGCAGTCGCTCGATAGTTCAGGACTGGAATTTCCTATGAGTCTATTGAGCCTCCAATAACTACCTGGACATCAATTGTTATACTGAACTGCCTGCCACCCAACACACAGTATAAATGCAGGTCAATTCTTGCTTTCTGTTTCACCCAAATGAGGATGGGTTCACTGTTGAGTCTGGTTCCTCTCAAGGTTTCTTCCTATTGCCATCTCAGAGAGTTCAATGGTCTATTTGACCATTTTGACCATTTTGTTTCATACACATTTAAATCCATACAAACTTAAATAATTCTTTTGATTGTATAAAGCTGCTTTGCGACAATGCCGATTGTTAAAAGCATTATTCAAATAAAATTTAATTGAATTGAATCTGGGAACACTTGGTTGTTCCAAATCTCTTCCATTTGAACATGATAGAGGCCATCCTTTCCAAGGTCTGTGTCTTGACACCATCCTGTCTCACATGCTGTAGCTATGGATTTTCATTTTGACATGCTGTTTTCACGCTGACACACAACATATATTGTGAGACCTTTCAGTGAAGTCCATACATTTTGGAATCTTACAGAGAGGTCCATAGTTTGCCACTTGGCCTCTGTACACTGCCACAACATTAAATTTGAAATGAAACACTGCATCTTTGCGAAGTGAAGACTTTCAGATTTAGTTAAAATTTCATAAACTCAAATTTCGTTATATTCATGGGTTCCAGACTTCAGGATGTCATTGATTGCAAAATATTTTATCCAAGTATTAAAGTCAGTCCTTATATTTGTAATTATGTTAGTATGTTCTATTATTTATGAGCTCCCAAAATGGGTGTGATTAAAACAGCTGTAAACCTTTTAAATAAAAGCTGAAAGTATTTTATGATGTTTCATTTCATAACTACTGTACTGTGGCCAAATGGCAAAAAACAAACAAACTAATATTTGTTTAAAAATTTATGAACTTGACTGTAAATGTGTATAATCAGGTATGTTCCTTTCCTAATTATGTCCAAATAATTTAGTTATGTACAGTTGGCTTCCAGTCAAGTTGTCAAGGACCACTGATACAGTAGGAGCACCAGCATGTTTTGCCCAATTGGAAATGTCATATCAATAGGTCAGAATACTTATGCAAATGTGATATTTATTTATTTATTTATTTTATATAAATAAACACAACTGTCTTTACTTTGTAATTGTGTATATTATATTTTGTGTATAATGATGAAGGGAAAAAGGGTATGGATCCATTTTTAAATGAGCGTGACACATGAAAATGTGGAAAACGGGGGTCTGAAAACTTTCTGTCAACACTGTAATTGTTTAAATCCCGGTTTAATAGTTTTTATTTTGGACTGGCTGCTTTCACAAAACAAGTGCCTCACTTTTTTGTGCTTCCATTCTTAAGCATCTAGAAAGCCTACACCATTATGATTACATTTATCACTTTCAGTATTTCACACTCAGTATTCCGGGTAAATTGCGAAATGGTTTCTCTAGCTTTGCATTCCTGTTTGCTGTTTGGCAAACACAAACCACCTTAGCATGGGCTTTCTGTTTGAATGGAGAAATAATGCTACATGCCTCAGTAATTTTCTACTGTTAGGAGTAAATTGAGCTTGGTTGGAAAGCACTCTTGGCAAGATATGATAGTGGGATCAGAACAGTGCAGTGGGAAGCTAGGCTCACAAGTCCTATGTGTAGCTCGGTCCGATATCAATCACATTTATGGAAGCATTGGTATGAGTGCCTTTTAAGACTCTTGTAAAAAAAAAAAAAAGGTGTTGTTGCTTTTTTCTTTTCTTTTATTTTTATTTATTTATTTATTTATTTATTTATTTATTTAATTTTTTTCTTCTTCTTGTATGTGTTGTATGTCCTGCTATTGGGCATGGAGCCTGTAATAAAGATTATATACACAGGCAGGACACAGAGATAAAGGACTGAATGTGTTCAATGGTGGTTCAGTGGTTTTTGCAATACTGTCAAGCAGCTTGTATGAGTCACGTTCAAGTACAGTAGAGTATGTTTATGTCTAACAGCATAAAAAAATCTGAATATTATCTAAACTATGGAGCCTGAAAGCTGTAAAAAGCTTGGAACATATAATTTTATATACATATTGCAAATAAAATTATTTTTTTATTAATGATATGAGTTTGCATTGTTGCAAGCTTGACCTTCCCTCTCCTCCCACACAAACATTTTATGTAAATTCGGCCAAAATATATTCCCAGGACAAAATATTTTTTGCTTTGCAACATGACCTGGAGTGTGTTATTTCACGTATACCACAGAAAATTTGCCAACAATTACAGTGTTTTATTTATTAATGACACATAGAGACATGAAGCATTTTAATGATTTATAGTTGGATTTTTTGAATAATAAGAATTAATCAAATATTTTAATATCCAATATGCAATGTTCTAGCAATGATAAACAGCCGTGACCACTGCATTAGTTTAGTCACGCCCTTTGTCACCTACAGTACATAGAGCCAGAAGAAGAATGAACAAAAAATAACATTTGGGTGTAGTGACAAGAAATATCCCTAAACCGGAAACTTTATTTAAATTCATTTAAAATAAGGAAGTGAATGTTAAGGTAAACTTTGTATGTTTAAAAAATATATTCCCATAAAGAATCTACAGTAGCATTTCTGTTTATTTGAGCATTTTTGTTATTTCTTCTGGTCTCTCCAATTAGGATTTACCACAGTGGATCATTTATGATTACCAGTTCTGATTTGGCCCAAGTTTTTCTGCCAGATGCCACCCAAAGGCAACCCTCTCATTTTATATGGGCTTGGGACTGGCACAAAGAGTGTGTTGGCTTGTTCAACCTTAATGGCTCGGTTTGCTGCATTAGTCAGGAAGCAAACCTACGGCTTTTGCCTGGCAGGCGAGGACAAATGTAAAACCAAAAACATACATAATGTTCCCCAGCGGATGGGAAAAAAAACATGCTACCATCACCACTCTCTTCTATTGTTTTGTTACACTTTGTTTAATCTCTGGTGAAATTTTTTTGTTGCTCACTCTTACTGTCATCAACTTTGTATTTTTGCGAGCTTCCAGTACCTTGTCCCAAAGACAATCTCCTATACAGTAGCTACAGTAACTCACTTGCAACATGCTACGGACTGTGGGTTAGA
Source organism: Dolichallabes microphthalmus (assembly GCA_026413445.1). Classification (NCBI taxonomy): domain Eukaryota; kingdom Metazoa; phylum Chordata; class Actinopteri; order Siluriformes; family Clariidae; genus Dolichallabes; species Dolichallabes microphthalmus. The sequence continues at coordinate 9,479,155 of JAOTQY010000028.1, forward strand.
GAAAATTTGACAACAAAAACCCTGTGATCTCAAAAGGATAAGGAAGTTTCTTAAAATTGGCCATTGGCGATATACAGATATAACTGTATCACTGTTCAGTAAATATACACCCTTGCTTGTGCAGTACTGCTTATAGATTATAGTAGAAATAAACAATTTGTTCGGCTTTACAGACTCTGTTTGGTATAGAATGTTCAAACATATGGGAATATACAGAAAAATACACTCAAGGGCCATTTCAATAAGTACAGTTTGCTACCGTAGTACTTGGGTGGACCACCTTTTGCCCTCAGAACTGCCATTCTTCATGGCATAGAATCAACAAGGTGGTGAAAAGTGCCCTTAGAGATTTTGATCCATATTAGCATCATGCAGTTGCTGCAGATTTGTTAGTTGTACATCCATTATGTGAATCTCCTGTATCATCCCACCCTAAAGGTGCTCTATGGGTTTGTGACTGTGGAGGTCATTTGAGTATCAATCTGAACCAGTCTTACCATTCTCCTCTGACCTCTTACATCAACAAGACATTTTTGCCAAGAGAACTGCCACTCAGTGGATATTTTCTCTTTTGAGACCATTCTCTGTAAACCTCCCATTAGGTCAGCAGTTTCAGAAAAACTCTTCAGAAAGGCTCTTGTTGTGATATCTTTCTTTATTTAACCACTTGGTGACCAACAGTTAGTCTTGTAATTATTATAAACTTCTCTTTATATTTCCACTTATTCTACTTTAGTATACCAACTCTGTTAACTTCCAGGCTTTCAGAGTGTTTTTTGGGCAGGCAGCTTCTCTCTCCTCAGTATGGCGAATCCCAATGAAGGGGGAGTAATACATACCGCTTCTTGCAAAAGTATTCATATGCCTTAAACTTTTTCACATTTTGTCACTGTAAAATTAGAAACGTAAATGTATTTTATTGGGATTTTGTGTGTTCGATCAATACAAAGTGGCACATAGTTGTGAAGCGGAATGAAAATGATAAATAGTTTTGATAATGATAAAATGAAAATCTTTTTACAAATGAAAGATCTGAAAGGTGTGGCATGCATTTGTATGCAGGGGCAGCTCAGTGGTTAGGGCATTGGCCTACAGTCCAGAAGGTACCAGGTTTGAACCTCACCATTGCCATTGAGCACTTAAACTTCAACTGCTCGGATATATAATGAAATAAAAACGTTAGTTGCTTTGGATAAGGGTGTCTGCCAAGTGCTGAAAATGTCTCTATTCAGCTGCCTTTACTCTGACACTCCTAACTAAAATCCAATGCAACCAGTTGCCTTCAGAAGTAACATAATTAGAGTCCACCTGTGTGTAATTTAATCTCAGTATAAATACAGCTGTTCTGTGAGGTTTATTAGAAAGCATTAGTAAACAAACAGCATCATGAATCCCAAGGGACACACCAGATAGGTCAGGGATAGTTAGTTGTAGAGTAGTTTAAAGCAGTCTTAGGTTATAAAAAATATTCCTTTGAACAGCTCATGGAGCACTGTTCAATCCATCACCAAATCTACCAAGACAAGGCTGTCCAACTAAACTGACAGGCCGAGCAAAGACAGCATTAGAGAAGCAACCAAGAGGCCCAAGACCTCCAGGCTCCAAGTCTGGAGAAGTTGCAGAGATCCACAGTTCAGGTAAAATCTGTCAACAGGACAACAATGGAATAGTCTTAGTCTTAGTCTTAATAGCTATGATGGAATAGTGGCAAGAATAAAGCCACTGTTGAAAGAAAGCCATAAGAACTCCTGTTTGCAGTTTGCGACAGGCCATGTGAAGGACACAGCAAGTTGTAGTTTCTTTGGTCAGATTAGACTAAAATGTACCTTTTTGACCAAAATGCTATGTGTGGCGGAAAACTAACACTGTACATGATGGTGGCAGCATCATGTTGTGGAGAGGCTTTTCTGCAGCAGGGGCAGGGAAAGCTGGTCAGAGTTGATGGGAAGATAGATGGAGCCAAATACAGGGCAATCGTAGAAGAAAATCCGTTAGAGTGCAAAAGCCCTGAGACTGGGGCGGAGGTTCACCTTCCAACAGGACACCTTCCAACTAAACATACACCCAGAGCTACAACAGAATGGTATAGATCAAAGCATATTCATGTAAGTACAGACCTAAATCCATTCGAGAATCATTGGCAAGACTTGATGTTGCTTTTGAAATTGCTGTTCAAAGACGCTCTCCATCCAGTCTGACTGAGCTTGAGCTATTTAAAAAATTCAAGAATTTGAATACAAATGCACTCCACATTTTATGTTATGCATTTAATTATTATCCTTATTATCCTTCCATGTCACAATTATGTGTCACTTTGTGTTGGTTAATTACATGAAATCCTGATAAAATACATTTATACTTGATGTTGTAACATGACAAAATGTGGAAAATGAATACTTAAAAAAATATATATATTTTAAAAGATGCAAGCCTATGTATGCCCTGTTAATAAAACAATATGCATCCCCTCCCCCCCCACAATTTGCATGTTACACATTAGTGATGCGCGGGTCGTCTGGTAGCCTG
>JAOTQY010000028.1:9503758-9515247 GCA_026413445.1 Dolichallabes microphthalmus
TCTAAAGAAGTCTTTTTAAATCCTAGTATCTATACTTCTACTCAAGTAATGAATGTGAATACTTTTGACACCACTGTATGGAACTGATCTTACTTCCACTATTAAACATAGCTATTGTTTTTATTGTTGGTAATGGCAACTACTGAAAATGTCTTACGTATTCTTAACCTAGTTCCCGTAATTAAATTTTTTTTCCTTTGCTATAATTCTCAATCCAAAAGAAATTTGTGGGGAGAACTGAAAAGGCAGGTGTGAACAAGGAAGCCCAAAATCCTGAATCAGTTACAGTATACCAGATCTTCTTTGATGAATGAAATTCCAGCAACTTATTGTAAGAAGCTTCTGGAATGCTACCTGAAACTGGAATACTTCTGAAAGGTTCATACACAAAGCGTATGTAAACTTCTGAACCACTTGATGCTAGAAACTAAAAGCTGAAATAAATCTTTCTATACACACACTCACACACACACACACACACACACACGCGCACACACCAGGCCGCCAACCCTCACACACTTACACACCCAATCATACACTACGACTAATTTGCAAAACCTAATCAACCTACACCCCATGTCTTTGGTCTGTACTGGAGTAGCCTGAGAAAGCCTCAGAAAGAAAGTGGAGGAGATATTCCCTAAAAGTGGGAGGCAAAAGTTTTTCAGAGAGTGGACATAAACAGGAGAACACAGTGGAAACATTATTAAGAAGAAAATGGAAGACCCGTCACAAACATTAACTTAAACTCAAGAACAAATCACCCTCTTTTTTTAAAGGCTCGGTACTTGTTTCTCTTCTGTTCTCCCCTTTATACCCAATCTCTTGATGATCCTCATAAAGCTGTACATATCATTGTTATGCGGATGACACTCAACTCATTCTCTCCTTTCCTCCTTGGAAATGAAATGAGCTGTCTTGAATGACAACCCATCAACTGAAACTCAAAACTGAATTCCTGTTTATCTCAGGTAATTCATCCTGCTGTCAGGATCTTATGTTCCCTTTCAAAAGCTACACTCGATTCTGCGTGAAAGCGCTATGGGAAGGATTCCTCGTGACCGGTTGTGAAGCACGTGTGTGTCAAACACGGCAAATATTTTGGCATGTATAACCTCGGTCAGGTGACGTCAACCGAGGAGGTGCACCTGGAGGTTATAAAGAGGCATGAACCGGAATCATCCTCAGATCTTTTTATCTTCAGGATCCATGTTGTGTGTGTGCCTGTGTATAAGCACTTTTTTAAAAGAAAGCGAAAATAGAAAATGTCTTACTACTCACCAGAAAGATGGCAGAGTTAGACATGAGTCCGTCCCTCCATGTAGAAGAATATCTCGCTGAGGGCGATCTCCTCGCTTTCTGTTTTCAGTGTTTGGGGGAAGAGCACGCCATCCTCTGGCTTCAGGGAGCAGGTAAGTATTGCAACTACCTCCCTATTAAAGTCCCTCACGCTCGGGTTCGCCGTTTTTAAAGCGAAACCGCGAACCGCGACGCATTTCTCGCGTGCAAATCTGCGGAAACGCACGAGACAGAATCTTCCTTTTCTCTTGCTCTTTTGCTGGATCATGAACCTTTTACCTTCCACTTCTCTCCTTCTACCTTCTACTTCGCTCCGGCGCTTCTTGTGAAGGGGGGGGGAAGAACTCCTCTAATGATGAGTCAGTGTGTTAGTTGTTGTTAGAGGTGGTAACATGCGCGGTCGAACGCGTACACCTCGATTCGCCATAAAAATAAATAAATAAATAAAATAAATCCCCCAAATGCTCAAAGTTAGACGACAGGTTCCTCCCATGTTTCAGGATGCCAAACATCTAACACACCCATCTAGCTGAAGCGTCAAAATTTGTGCATCTTTTAGAGAGGGCAGCAGCAGGGAACCTACTGCCAGGTATGTCTCTTTAGGTACGAAGCACTGTGGAGGACCAGCAGCTTAGGAGGCCGTGGATCAATCTCCGCCATCACTGGTGTTTCGGACAGCAGTGGTCTCCAGTGAAATGTTAGGTGTTCGGTTCCTTCCTCCCATGTTTCAGGATGCCGAACATCTAACACACCCATCTAGCCAAAGTGTCAAAATTTGTGCACCTTTTAGAGAGGCCGGCAGTGGGGTACCTACTGCCAGGTATGTATCTTTAGGTATGAGCCACTGTGGAAACCCAGCACCCTCAGGAGACCGGTGTTCAATTCCCGCCGCCACTGGTGTTTCGGGAGACAGTGGTCTCCGACAAAGTGTTAGGTGCTCGGTTCCCTCTTGTCGTGTTTCAGGACCCGCTTTTTTAGGGAACGGGGTTACAGCAAAGTAACCCGAGACGTTCTCCCTGGACAAGACTCTGGGCAATCAAATGTCCTTTTCCCGCCACATTACTAAATTTACTCGTCCAGTATTTGTCAATTTCTCTCCACACAGGCCACTCGGCCTAACCCTAGGCTGCATGGCTTGTTTTAAACCTTTCTTCTCTGTTCCCTCCATTGGCTTTCTGTAGCTGCCTGCAGCAACACTGACGCTTGCCTACAAAGGTCAAAATTGCCCACTTACCTCAAAGAACATATCACACCCAAACTCCATCCTCCAGCACTGCTCGACTGGTCCTACCATCTCTTAGGGATCGAGGAAGACATGTGTTGGGTATAAAGGGTTTAAAGAGTTTAAAGACTTTGCACTTAACTAAGAGCGCACACTTTGCGTGGGCTCTCCCATGTCTTCCAGCTCAAGTTCTAACTCAAAATCAGGGACTGAATATGAAGTCTCAGGCTCTGTCTCCATAAGTGGAGGTGAGACTTCGACCGGCTAGGCACTCGGAGCGGCTTTTGTTGGATTCAACATGTTCCCTGTCTGGAGCTTATGGAACGCCCGGCCTGACGCTCATGAAGGCGGTTTTCCACCCGGATGGCTAGCCTATAAAACTCCTCCAGATCCTGTGGAGGATCACCAATGGCTCATTCCTCAGCTGGTCGGAGACCTCTTGAACATACGCAGGCCGGGTACGAAACTCAACTGTGTAGTCAGCTACAGATCGCCCCTATTGACAAATGGAAAGGAGTGGTGACACTACACTTAGGGTGGCCTTTTCCTGAGAGGATGTGCTGCCACACTGCAGGTGCCTGTGAGCAGAGACACCATAAATGCAACCTTGACCAGTTCTGATGTGAATTGTGAAGATTAGTGACCACTGCAGGATGAAGGCATTGCACCTCTCTATCTCGCCTGCATACTGTTGTAGAGGTGGTAGTCGAGTTTTGGCCACTGATCGTGGCCAAAAAGAGACACCATAAATGCAACCTTCAACCGTTCTAATGGGAATTGGGAAGGTTGCAGCTTGAAAATTAGTGACCACTGCAGGATGAAGGCATTGCACCTCTCTAGCTCACCTGCATACTGTTGTGGAGGTTGTAGTCGAGTTTTGGCCACTGATCCGGGACTACGGAATCGACTCGCGGCCAGATGTAAACCCGGAAGTGGCTTGCGCATCGAGCTGCCCGAAAATCTGCTTGAGGCACTTATTAATCCCATGCATCTCCAAAATTAAAACAGCCAGGGCTTCCTCATGCTTTTCAAGCACTCACACTTGACCCTCAACTATCTCATGCACCCGCTACAGGCCTGCGGGCTCTTCAGATGGTGCGATCATTCTGTTATGTGGTGCAGATTCAAGAGCCGCACCACAAGATGTAAGAATGTTAACAAAATAGGAGGTTGTGAGAGTGCTTATGACAGGTACTGGAAGACCTTCCCGTTAGGAGATGGTGTGGGATTATAAATTAGGAATTTAAAAGGAAATAAAAGGAAACTGAAAACACAAAATAAACAGAGCTCCACCGTCTAAGCGAGAATGGACGGGGCTCTGAAAACCATTTCAGATTCATATTTTTTTCTGAAAAAAACTATTATCCTCTTGGATCCTATGCCCTTACAGAGAATTTATAGGAGAGAGTGTTTTTCTTAATCTGTGTTTTGCACTTAACTAAGAGCACATGATGAAATGAGGCGTGTCGCTCCCTCTTTCCTTCTCTCTGTCACGCCGGCATTTTACGAAGACAAAGGCTGGGTCTTTGCCTCGGTCTTGTACTCTGTGCGCACTTTGTCTGTCTGTCTTTTACATTCTTTCTTCCTCTTGCTTTATCTTTGTCTTGGTCTTTGGCCCTGATTCCTTACCAGTGCAACCTAAATGATTGCACGAAGTGCCGAGATATCAGGACCCTTAAATAAACACGCCACCAGGTGCGGTTCGTTCAGGCTGATTGCCTTACGGCAGACTTCCTTGGTAACCGCGTGTATAAATGACCGAGCCTTTGCCTGTTCAGAACTCTGCGTGGTAGCAGCCTGCAAATCTGCCCATTCTGAAAAGTTTATGCGCGGTTCTACCCCTTGCGCGACCCTGTCGTTACAAAGTGTGATTAAAAAATTAGTGAATGGTTGTGGAGATCACTTAAACACTTGGTAAACTGACATCATAAAAAAACTATAATAAATTATAGTAAAAATCACAGCTATGTTAAATAGTGAAAGTAGGAGTATTTCCATACACAATGTGATGAGAGCTCACAGGATTTGTGTGACCATAAAAAAATATGTCAAGAAAAAAGGCTTCGGTTTGCTCAGGAGCATAAAGTTTGTGCTTTGAAACAGTGTAAAAAAAGGTCATTTGATCTAATGAGTCTAGATTTATCCTATTTTAGAGTGAGTTGAAAGAGGAGTGTGTCAGCATTAGTAGGCAAACTCAAAAAGCGATGCACCCATCATGAATAGTTCCCACTGTAAAAGCCTCAGGAGGCAGTGTTATAATCTGGGTTACTTCATTATGTGGCAGTAAAGTCAGCTGCCTACCTGAATGCTGTGAAATTTTGGTTCTGGGATCATGAGGAATAAATTCCATAAATTAATTTAGCCTAGATCTTAATTCCATTGAACATTTTTAAGATGTAATCAAGAAGACTTTAAGGAGTTGTTTGATCCTCCCATCGACAATCTTATAAAAAATGAATGCAACTCAGGATGGAAATACTGTACATAATGCAATATTGCATAAGGTTGTTGAAACAATACCACAGCAGCAATGTGTGCTGTAATCAAAGGTAAAAGCACTACAACAAAATATTATTAGTGAGTACAACTTTTTGTTTGGTTGTGTAGTGTATATAATGACAAGAAACAACTATTCATGACATACCATTTAATGTCATTTAAAGACCAGGAGCAAAACATTCTTTTACTGTATATCTCAAGGATCAATATTTTCTAGGTGAAATGGTTCAAACACCCATTTTTTGATTCTCTCTCTCTCTCTCTCTCTCTCTCTCTCTCTCTCTCTCTCTCTCAAAATTTCAGGTTCCCGTCCTCGTGACTGTAGTGATATACATGCAAGTGGTCAGAGGGAAGATGGTGTATATTCTGTGTTTCCCACTCATTACCCTGCAGGGTTCCAGGTCTACTGTGATATGAACACGGATGGAGGGGGCTGGACTGTGAGTCTATCTCATTGTACCTAATGACATAAACATTCCTTCACCCTTTACAAATACATCTTCACAAATTATTTGGCATGACAATGCAAATATAGTTTGCCACCACACACATAACCACACACACACACATATGTTTTAGACCCCATATACCAAAGTAAGACGCTTGGCTACCCAAGAAGTTACTCAGCAATCAGTCAAGGTTTTTTGGACAATCAGAAACGGTTATAGTTTAGAAAGGGCTGTGATTGGGGAAATATAGATTCTAATGTAAAGCAAGAGAGTAGGAGACGTGTGTGTGTGTGTGTGTGTGTGTGTGTGTGTGTGTGTGTGTGTGTGTGTGTGTGTGTGTGTGCATGTGCGTGTGTGTGTGTGTGAGAGAGAGATAGAGAGAGAGAGAGAGAGAGAGAGTGAGATTAGAGTAAGGACTTTAATTTATCACTAATACAAAGAGTTTGAGATGTACTGTAATGGCATTTTTGCCTATTCAAGTGCTACAACCATCAAATAACACATTCATTGTAAAATTTATTGTTGAATGTGCAACAAAGAAATACAGAAACAAGACAGAAGGGAAACAAGGATTCATTTTTCAAAGGTGTAATGATACGTAAACAGCAGAATATAAAGATTAATTAAGTAACGGGTTAAGGCTAAAACCAAAAAAAAAAGCACATATCATCACCAACAAAAGCAGATTCCATGAAATCAACACGTCATAAGCTGTTTGTTGCACTGGGAATACACTAAAAAGGGAAATGAGTTGCAATAAGAATACTCTACAAAATACTGTATTGTTTTACGTAATGTACTGGATTGCTGATGATTAATACTGTCATATTAGATTTCAGAGTGATCTAAATAAATAAGGCATAAACACATTTCAGAATAAGCTCATCAATGTCATTATAGTAAAAAAAACTGCGTACAAAATTTTAATGACAGCTATCACATTAAGGATGTTGACATATAGTTTATATTTTTGTATTACAAATAGTGTATAATCAATTACAAAAAGAAGGTTGTAGAAATTTCTACAGTAGCACAATCTACAGACAGATGTCAAAAACACAAGATGGCACAGTTACTTGATACTGTACTGTAAGTGACACCAGTTTAGCTTTTCTATCTAATGTTTTGTGGATATTTAAATGACTTTTAAGCAAATCAAAACAGGTTCAGAGTTCAACATGCAATGTTGTTTATGTTAACAGTTAATAATTACTGTAGGTCAGTAATGAAAGAAAATGTACAGTATGTTTTGAAATTGAAGTTGCTTAACATCTGATTTAAATGAATGCAGATAAATACAGTATCCAATTTCTCTTTAATGTGCCTTGACTGCAAAAGCGCAGTCTACCCTTTGAGATAGACACAACAAATTCAGACTGCATTTAGCTTGCAAACATAGACTGTCTTGTTCACCTTGGGTAAAAGCACAATGGGGCTGTTCTAGTCACTGTATTACCTCTATTACTCGCAACACTTGGATTTTCAATCAATTTGTAATGAACCACTTTTCTTTTGTTCTGGTAAGTGACACATCTGGGTACGCACTAAGTGGAGTGTCAGTGTGGTGTTATGTGAGGTCATTTCACAGAGCTGGGGAGAAAGCATTTCCAAAATTCAGCCTGGTAACTTCTGCTCCACAAGAAATGGTGGAAGTAGAGTGGAATGTGTTTTGAGCACTAAGGTTCTCTCTGTCTCTTTTGCCAAAACAGCAAGGCTCATCCCTTTTTTCTGTATAAGGAGACTAAGGTGGCATGTATTTCTAATGTTAGTTCACTTTAAATTTTAATTGCCCAATTATACAAATACTCTCTCCTCCAGGGTATGCTAGGGACACCTCTCAGGTTACAAATTATAGGACTTGTACAAATTCTAGTAAATATTATACTTGTGAATTAGGTTTTTAATGTTTTGTTATGACATTGTTAGATGCTGATTCAGATTTAATTCTCAGAAAAGCTTACAGCTGGAATAATGAATCTTGTTAGGATCCCGCAACCCACAATACCAGGGTATGTTTCTCTGAGCATCAATGACAGTGAATTCTTTAATGTACAATTAAATGTCTTTCTATAATTATGCACGTTATATAGTTATATATTTAACCATTGCTAACACAATTGATATTCTACGAAATTTGATAGCGTTAAATGTATAAAACATTTAACAAAAAGTATATACATCATTCAACATAGATAATTGAACATGTACATTAATCTTGATTCCTTCAACCCTTTGGTGGAAGAGCCTCATATGTACTTCTCACAAGATAATTCATTAATGAACCCAAGAGGGAATCTTGTGCATCATCTCTATCAGATTATGCCAGACCTATACACAGGTCCTCCTTCTTGCCTATATAGTGTTGGATACTGCATTGTAGTTAAAGTACATCATAAGGGAATAGAGGGAGGACTTCAAATAGTGCAAAATAGTATGACATCCAATATGGAGAGGTGGCAAAGGTTCTTTCTCCGCTATCAAATAGTGACACTAGCGAGTCATGGGCATCTGTGAGCTCATGCATGTGAAGTGTTCTCCTCTCCCAAATGACAAAGCATAATTAACATTTTGAACAGATGCAACTGAATAGCCTCATAAGACACATTGGAAGCAAATGTAGTTACGTTATCTTAAGTGTTGGATCAGACCAGACAGATTAGCCTTTGGTCAATCATACGGCAGCAGCACCATGTAGAAAATTATGCAGATCAAGTCAAGAGCTACAGTTAATCTTTGCATAAAATATTAGAATAGGGACAAGGTTGCTGGTTCCAGATGGGCTGGTTTAAGTATTTCGGAAACTGGAATTTTTGCACAAATCAGTGTCTAGAGTTTACACAGAATAGTGTGAGTGACAGTCTGTGGGTTAGAGATGTCAAAGTTAAAATGCCCAGATTGGGCTCAGCTGCCCGGAAGAATATAGTAATTCATAAAATATTTTTTTATAACCATGGTGAACCGAAAAGCATGGATTTTCCTTGATGTGTATAAGCTACAGCAGAAGACCAATTTGGGATTTAAAAAAACAGGACTTTGAGCCTATCATGGGCACAGACTAACCCTGTTTGTCCAAAGATTTTTATTATTATTATTATTATTATTATTATTATTAAACATCCTTCTCCAATCTTCAGCTATTCAGTTTAAGTGAGTTTGTCCTAAAAGTGCCCCAGTTTCCTGTTCTTGTCTAACAGAAATGGAACCTATGTTGTTGTGTCTTCTGCTTCTCCTCAAGGTCGTATGTGTTTTGTGTTCTGAGATGCCTTTCGTCTCACTACAGGTGTAAAGACATAATGTAAGTCTTACTATAGACCTCCTGTCTGCTCAACCCAGTGTGGTCCTTGTCCTTAGAACACTTTCATTTTTTTGCACCATTCTGTGTACATGGCAGAGACTGTTGTGTGTGAAAATCCCAGACGATCAGCATTACCTAAAATACTAAACTATGTGGCATCAAAAAACGGATCGGCACTTAAAGTCACAAAGCTCAGGTTTATTTTCTCTAAAGCACTTCACCTTTATCTTCATCACTGTATACCCTGTACTGCTGCCATATGATTGGAAGTTTAAGGGTGCCACTCATGTTCAACACCAAACAGAACTTTTTTGTTCCATTTGACTATATCGCAATATTAAAGTTTCATCCTTAACTGAAACAGAATTTAATCAATTATAGCCTTTGCAAATTCAAAACCTATGCCAGAATTGCAAGTAAATTAGGTTAGCTAGCTTCGTTTGTCACCAATTACATTGAGGTCTTAACTCTCTCACTCATCTTTTCTTATTATCCCTATCTCCTCCAAATAATTTTTTAATGCCATCAATAATGTTCAAGTCAACCACAATAAAAGAGAAAAAGAAAACAACAACAACAACAACAACAAAAAACAAATATCTAATTGTTTTATTATGCCTCAATATTAATTGTTTATGCACTAATACATGGAATGTACTGTATGCAGCCTACAATGCTCCAGCTCTGATATATACACTACCATGGTCATGCACTGTGATTTATGGACCCGGACCATGTTATTTGGGTTAAACTATGTTGCTTTGTTATTGTGGTTTAGAATAAAGGCCTTTTTTGGCATTGTTAACTACCTAAGTTGATTTCCTTACAAGTATAGGCACCTGTTGAAACTCAAACCTGAGATTTTACTGCACATTCCCATGGAATTTGTGGCATTGATGTAAAGAATTTTAAAGGTTTTTGGATTTCTAATATCATTATGTGTGGGAAAGATAGAGAACTAGTATTATTATGACTCAACGAACAAGAAAAAACAGAGTAAGATACATTTGTGGGCAGTGATTAGTAACTGCAAGAGACAAATTCTGCACAAAATAAGTTATTCATATCAATCCCACTCACAATTTTTCTTACGACCATACAGTATACAGTACACACCCACTACGCATGCTTTCACTTGAGTGAAAGCTTGCATTTAGTACTGAAATCTGCCATCAGGCTAGCAAGCCAAATTCACGCTCAGATCTTTGCAAAATCTTATTATTATTATTCCCAAACAACATTCATATATTTAAAACAGCAACTCCTGATTCAGTATCGCTACAAAAGTTAACAATTTAGCAATAATAATTTCTTTACAGTATCTTAAACATGTTCCTGTCAAAGGCATTAAAAATGTTAAATTCTATAGTTGCTATTGTTCCAATGAATTATGATTTACTTTAGCAGTCTGCCATTTAGGCTTATAAGTCAGTAAGAAGTCCTTCTTAGATTATGTGAAAGACTTTTTAATCAGCCCCACATTTATTCATGTGAAAAAAGGAATTCTGAGATTATGTATTAGTTTATACACTTTATTTCAAATTAGGTGCACAGTGAATTTTCTTTGTCATTTTGTTTATTGTCAGCAAAACACAGCATGTTTGACCAAATGCCTGGTGTCATGAACATAAACTATTTTAATATGTCCTGGTAAAATCCGGAAGACCCAAGAGAAGAAGTTGTATAGATGAACCAGGATGTGTTAACTCAAGGGAGGAAGTTGATATGACAGAGAGCAAAGAAGTAGGCAAGAGATAGAGACATGGGACAGTTCACATGTCAGAATAACATACAAGAAAACTTGCACAATCAAAGTGATCTGTCAGAAAATCCCTACCAAGACACCCTCTTACCATACAAGCAATGCCTACTTAGGATGTCAGCAGAGCACGTATTGTATATTTTCCCCACTTCATGGTAGATAGGCGGGGTATAATACAGTACTATGCATGACCGCATGGTGGCTTAGTGGTTAGCACTGTTGCCTTTCACTTTCAGGGTTGGTGATTTACTCCCGCCATGGGTCTGTGTACTGTACATGGAGTTTGCATGTTCTCCCTGTTTCCCCCGCATAATCCAGTTTTCTCCGACAGTCAAAAGACATGCAGGCTAAGTAATGATAGATTTATCTCCAGGGTGGGTTTATCCCCCGCGCTATGTACCGTATGGCACGTGGGTGGACCAAAAAATTCAATAACTGTGGATTGTGTCAGAAGTTGAAATGCTACGCTGTCAGAAGTAAAGCCATTTGGCAAAACAAATTAGCAAATTGGCAAAACAGCACCATCATTTTCTGTCTCCTGGTCTGATTTATTTTCATACTAGCATTGGAAAGTAGCTAAATAAAACAGTTACTAATTAGTTTTTTCAGTTCACTGTTGTTTCAGCAGTTTGGAAAATTCATATGTTTGGAACATGTCATCATGGACATCAGTGCTGGCACAGTGTTTAAGCCTCTGAGTTCCTGATCAGACAGCCAGTGGTTTAAGTACCTACTCCATCTCCAGTCATGGATTTTTTTTTTTTCAACCACATTTCTTACACAAAGGTGTCGGTTCACCACTATCGTTTTAATAATCCACTAATGCACTGCACAGTTCTAAACTCCAGTCATTCCGTAACTTCCAGTCATTTCATATCTCTTTAGTTTTTTCCTTTTTCCTTAATGTGAAATGGATGTAGTGCCAGAAATTTTACATGTTTTTGCATCATACTATATAAACTA
>JAOTQY010000028.1:9667243-9678933 GCA_026413445.1 Dolichallabes microphthalmus
AGAAAAGCTACGAGAAAAGAAGAGAAATAAACTCCTGACCTGTTTTATCACCAATCCACCTGCATCTTGCGTCCTTCGTCATACGAGATCATGACACATATAAACTATTTTCTACCAACTGTGAGAGTCAGAAGCCTTAATTACAGAGCTCAGTCCTCCCATAACTAATATTTAATATTAGTAAATATTTAAACCGATGCACTTGAATTACAAAATCTTTTTTTGACAAGGTAGTAACAACTTGTTCAATGAGACACGGTAAAATGAAATGAACTATAATTCTTATATATTATTACAATTTTTGGAAGGAGTCTCCAGTTTCAGTGCTTTGTGAAAACAAAAGCTGTTTTTCACAGACTTTTCTGTAACATGACCAGCAGTTTGTCTTACTAACAGTTACAGTTTGAATAAAATCTATAACATTGCATGCAAAACTACAAAACACACCTCATCTTGGGTTATTCCTTACATACTACATATCTGGTCATTGGAACAGAGTATACCATACTGGACATACAGCATATAGCAGACTGTGTCTCACCTACTAATGATGCTCTTCATCTGCAGCTCTTTGTCTTCCTGCTGGCGGTGCAGTCTCTGCTCAGCGTCCTCCAGACGGTTCTGATACTGCAGCAGCAGCTGCTGAGCCTGATCGTCCTGCGAGTGCAGACGAGCCTCACACTGCTCCAGCTGCTGAACACACACACGTAGCTGATCCTGCAGCACGGATATCTCTGCCTGATACTGAAAGGAAGAGGGAGACCATAAGGGACATTGCGGTAAGTACACACATCCACAAACAGACTAGTTTATTTACAAATCCTCTGGAAGGATTTGAACAGGAAGGCTTTTGTTTTTGCTGTAAATTGAAGACATTTGGGTTTGAAGTCAAAATATGAGCATAGACCAAAGACAAATTTAGAAAAGATCAGATCAAAGCCATCACACAATGACATCTACTGGGCAGAGGTGAAGGTATCACAATCAACCGTCCAACAAAAATACTGCAAGGAAGGAAAATGCAAAATATAAAGTTTTGCTTACTTAAAAAAAAAAAAAAAAGATCTATTCCTAACCAATCTAAAAATTGGGTTTCAAGTTATTTAAAACATCTAAATAATCTATTAAATTTCAGAACATTCTCATAAATTGTGTTATTATATTCATCTTGTCATTTCAATCCCAAATGTCTTCATTATATAGAAAAATCAAAAGGACTAGCCGTGATGTTCCAATACTTTTGAAGGATACAAATTTCTACCTTTATTGCTGAGATTATGCACAACAATTTAAATCAGAACTGATGAGAGAGAAAAAAAAACCGCTGGAACAGAAAACGTGATGTTCAATGTATAACTTATTCACCATGAAATATGTGAACAAGGGACATTCAAGTCAAACCAGGACTTATGATAAAAATGTCTTGTGAATGAAGCGAAGTATGGCGATGAGGCTCTTAGCCGCAGGAAAATATTAAAATGGTGCAAACAATTTAAAGAATGAATTACAGGAACCCGGCTGGGAGTTATTGATGCATCCCCCTTAAGATCCTGACCTCCCTTCTCTACAATCTCTCCGAGCCATTTCCACATGTTTGGCCCATTAACGGAGTTCCTGGGAAGCCAGCGTTTCAGATGTGAAGCAGGTAGTCCGATTATGACTCTGGCATACTGAGAAAGCTTTCTAACTTGGTGTTATCGAAGCACTAGTGAAACAATGGGATAAGTGCATTAGTGTATCTGGCGGTTATATAGAGAAATAAAGGCTGTTTTTACTCTCATAACTATGTTCCGTGACTCTGCACAATCACAAGTCCCAGTTTGACTTGAACACTTCTCGTAAAAAAGAAGCAGTTTGATAAATAGTTGAAGATGATAAATGCTGACGATGCCTTTGACTGGAGCTGTCTCACCACTTTAATCTCATGTTAAGTGTAGCTGTTTGAAGTGAAAACATTTATCAAGCATCAAAAGAGTTTTTGGACTTGTGATGTTCTGGAAAATGAATGGATTTCAATTTCTTAGTAAAGCAGTATGAATGAAGACTGTCTTTTTTTTAAGACATAAAGTTCAGAAATGGCAACTTCACATATTATTAATGCTGGTGTTATTAATACAGAACTGCATACAGTATTAATGTTCTGTAACTGAATTGTCAACTAATTCTTACAAGCTTCTGAGTCATATGTAAAAGTGTTTCTTTCAGACTCCTTACAGATATTTAAGACATTGTAGATGGTCTATATTTTATTAACACGTCTTTATTATACATCACTTTGACACAATGAGTTCAGTCTTTGTTCCGTCTTCAGTGCAGTTCTGCTGAAAAAATGGCATTTGTCCCACTCCCAAAAATGGCTTTTTTTATTCCCTCATACCGAGACATGCAGCTCAGTAACTAAATATATCACAACACAAAGGAATAACTAACATTAATATACTGGAAATGGCTTTTCAGGGTATTGAGGGATATGGGATAAATGACTAACCTCGAGCCACCAGGTTTCTCGATTATTATATTTGAAGGTAATTTCAGAATTAATGATGCTATTATTTAACAGATCTACTGAGAGAACTTGGAATTTTATTAGAAACTTTCATATTTTTTTCTGTCTTAAAGATCTATGGTTGAAACTTGTCTTCTGATCACTGCATAATTCCTTGTTAATTCATAATGCTAATATAGTCATTAATATTATAGAATCTGGGAATTAAAGTGAGATTTGTATGTGTGGGTTTGTTTGTGTGTGTCTGAGTTTGTTTGGATTATTACCTTCTCATTGAGCACCTGATCGTCCCTGCGTGGATCTGTCTCTGAGTCCTGCTCTAAGTACGGCACATTCATCAACCACGCAGCCGTACGATCCAACGCACTGGGGATTACTGGGGACGAGGCCTGGTTCACCCACACACACACACACACACACAGACAGACACAAAAGCCAAGTTATTACAATATTCACTAGAAGGATCCATGGGGAATTTACGTCTCGTACCCGTAGTTACCTGGGATAGGCTCCAGGCCCCTACGACCCTGTATACAGGATTAAGCGGTATAGACGATGACTGATGATGAGTGATGAGACACACACATACTGTATATACTGCTCAAACAATTAAGTCAACACTTTAATTAGAACTCACCTCATAAATTCAATCCAGTCCCCTTCATGTTTTTAGCAGTATACTGTATATAAAAGCTGTTATAGGGAAGAATTCTTATTTCAATTTATTTTTATTACTATATATTAAAAAAAAAGCTAACTAATCAATCAAAAATATATTTGTATTTTTTTATTAGTGTGCCACAAGATAATAACCTAGATTGCACAGTCCTTTATTCATGGAGACCTCACTACTGTATATGGCCTTGGTAACCTCGAGAGAGCGCGAGAGAGACAGGGATATTGTTGGTGCCTCGGGGTTTGCATCAATCATTCAAGCCAAATCTATCAAATCCCCAGAGAGAGTGTCCACAGCATTCACAAAGGAAATGCCCTTCCTGTCCCCTTCAAAGTACAATTATGGTCTTCGACAGCGATCCACATGCTTAGGGCAAAACCTGTGTACATGCAATTACAGCAATTTACAGCGGAATCACAGTGCTGAAGTAAGAATAGTTTCTGTAATCCATGCTGTTACAGAAACTATGGCTGATCTGGGCCTCCAGAGCAGATAACAATGCTCTGCGAATAAAATTTAACTAATGATATCAGAAAGTAACATGTTGTGCAGATCATTGCTGATAAATTGATTTATCAGCAATGTACTGTTATAAGAAATTTATCAACTTTAGTGTGATAAGGGCACCATGTGGGCACAGAAAGTGTGCTGGGAATAAAAACAAGTATATCTTACATAATTACTGGAATTAAGTTTTTGATGAATATATTACTGATGCAGTATTACTATTCACAATATACCAGCTACAATATCCTAGCTACACTGTGTTTGAACTAGCACATTCAAATAAGAGGAGGGGTTTTATTTCTTGTTTTATGGTTAATATGAATTGGCCATCGATGCTCGGATCCTGCAGTATGCAACAAAAGCAGTGAAGTGAATCAGTCTATCAGGCATCTTTTTCAACATTCATACATGCTAATTAAAACAACACAACAATACCTTGTGTTGTGAACGTTGCTTCATCTCAGGGCTGTCCCCTTTGGAGGATGAGCTCTGCTGACGAAGTCTCGCGCCACTCCCTGGCCAATCAGGCGATGACGAAATGGCACTGCCACTCGAGGGCCGTGGGTAAGGGGCAGAGCTCAGCATGCTGGGTGGAGTCCGTCCACGGGGGGCGGCGATCTGCATGGGTGGCGGAGGTTGATCGATTCGGCGCTGGGGACCGGTGCTGTTTTGCCGTGGCATTGCAGATTGGCATCCTCCATGCTGCGCTTCTGTAAGCGAGAGCTGCCTTCTTGAAAACTCCCCAGACCGTCTTAACAACTCATCCCCGACCCCACTCCCATGATTCAGAAAGCTGAGTTTCCCGCACCCAGCCTCCTCGTTGTTGCTGTGCGAGCTGAGAGAGCTGTGACATTCTGAGCCAGAGTCTCCACCAGTTGGCACTCTTGGAGACAAAGGCAATCCTGCTGCCATCTGGTACACAGGGTTCTGGAAGGACAGCGGGGCGAGAAGCTGAACCGGCCTGCCTGGCATCATCTCCCCTGCTGTACTTATAGACTTCTGCCCCACCTTCTGGAGCGTGGGGCCTCCGGATGAGTTGCACTGTGGTGTCTGGGTATTCCAAGCCACCATGTGCTTCTCAACAGTACCTTCTGTTGTGACCGGGATGAGTTCCAAGGTCCTGGTGGCCTCCTGTAGGTCCACCATGGACATGCTTTTAGCGCCATTGGATAGGCCAAGTTCAGTCTCGTTGGCTTCGGAGTAGCTAGAGCTGCGGGCAGGTGAACCATGGAGACCTGAAGAACGTGTCACGAAAAACAGGTCTTTGTTCTCTGGAGTTGGCGAGGGGAGACGGGTGAAGTCGACCAGGCTAAGGTAATGGAATGAGGGGGAAAAAATTAAGATCAAAGATCTGGTACCAAGCATAACAAAAACATAACACATACTGTAAGAAATTTGTGGACTCACTATTATTAGATATACTATTAAGGTGTGTGTGTGTGTGTGTGCATGTTCGTGTGCTTTTGTGTGTTTTTAATGCGTTACCCTGATAAGTCACTATCCATTGTCATTTTCTGCAGGCTGGTAGAGACGCTGCATCCAGCAGGCGGAGGGGATGGAGCGCTATCAGACGGCACAGCCACCTGAACACTTGAGGGATTAGTCAGTGCTGTGTGAACATCTCTGAGGATTCTGGGTAAGGGAGAGAGCTTGGTGGTGGCAGCCTGAAAAAGGGCGGAAACGTTAATCAACTAACGCAAACGTATTCACCACAGTTCATCTATAATAGAGCGTAAACTGTAAAACCTTCAATAGCGCAATATCACTGGGCATCTTATCAAGTACAGTATGTGTTTGAGATTCTGTTTTAACAGAAAGCATTGATTAAAAAAAGTGTCCATAAACAAGTGGCATGGGTCCTTCCTCTTTGACATTAACGGAATTAGAGGACAAGACAAAAAAGCTTGTGGATTTTCATTTAATGCCCTCTGAGGGCGAGCAAAACTCTCTGTGCTGCCAATGCACACTGTGAGAATCCTTGGCTGGGCCTGACTCTCTAAAACGCCAACACTTTTTATAAGGTTTTTAAAAATAGAATAAAGCTTTAAATGTTTGGCCTACTTCGAATCTTTAAATGATTTAAATGGATCTGGTTCTGTGGTGTTTTGTGCAATGGAAATGTCTCATGCTTCAAAAGAGATCAAAGGATATACAGAGCAAGAGAGAGCGAGGGGGGGGGATCTAAAACACACCATGAAATACTCTACAACTAGAGATACCCTATGGACTGTTCCTTAATAAATCTTTAATGCTTATCTAACTATTAACCAGTAATAGTCGCTGGGAATTCAAGGGATTTCTCATGTAGAGCTCAAAACCTGTGAGAGAAAAAGTGATGGATTATGTACTGTAAACACACTATTCATTATTCAATTCCAAAGTGCAAATCTTACTTATTTGGAGCACAAAGTTTACTTTCAGATCATAAAGAGAAATATGAAAATACAAAAAATGAGAGATAGTTGTGAGCTTCTTTTCCACTGATAATGGAAAAGAAGCTGATAAACGTTTTTATTAAGCACATGTCTGCCCTAGCGCGAGGACCCACCTGATCCATTTGTGACATGACCTCAGATAGTAAGGAGTGCAGCGTGGAGAGCTCACGGCCAAGGTCGATATAGCCTTCAAAGCCAGCCGTGTTGGAGATAGTCTCAGGGTTGGAGATCTCGAGTAGAAAACGTTGCATGTTGGTCCACTCGTGCTCCAAAAATTGATTCATGAAGGACATGTACTCCTCCTTATTGCCGAACCTTGCAGGCAGAAACCAGTTGCGTAATATTACTTTGCTGTATTATAAAATGAGAAAGCCATAAAATCCAGATACAGCCTGAGGCATCAACTCCTAAACAGTGAAAAGACTCTGTTCATGCAGCTAATAATATCAGTATCAAAGCAGTACGCACTTTGTGAAGTTGGCGAGGTTCTGCGTGACTTTAGCGATGAGTGTGAGCGTGCGAGCCGTGCGCTCATCCGGATATTCCTGTGTCAGGTTAAACAGGGACGGAGACATGATGGCCGGGCACAGGAAACGCAAAAACAACGAGGCACTGATCAGACGCTCACTGATATCCGGACGCCCGCGGTTACCGCATTCCTGTCTCCACGATGCAAACACTTCTTTCAGTTCTCGTGGAAAAACACTGCAAGAAAAAAATTAGAAAGAAATAAAACATTACGATCAATAGGTTGGGATTATAATTTATCAAACAATCAACAAGATTTCAAAAGATGTGAAACTAAGAGAGTGTTTATCAAGTCTTTAAAGGGTTTGTATCTTTAGTAACAAGTATTTAGACTTTTAAATGTTTACTAAGATAATGATAAGGATGAAAAGACTTTTCATCATTGTCACTGTAGTGAAAAAAATCTGTTTGGTAACTCTCAGAGACCAGCAGCAATAAAGAAAATAAAAGCATAAACAAAAGATAATTGCACTAAAATATAAACATAACAACTTATACAATGAAATATTGGTGCAAACAGGTATTGTCATAAATAAGGAAGCATTGCAGAAATTATAGTAGTAATAATTCTACTGATCTTTATCTTTAATATTTATGGTTTAAAAGTGATTTGTAAATGTTTTTATAATTAAAGTGTTTTGTTAATAGTTTTGATATAAAATGTTTTGTTAATGGTTTTGGGTTTATTTGTTTTGTAAATGTTCAACAATTCAACAGTTGTTTACATATTTAGAGTTAAAAAATAATTTGTAAATGAGTTTTAAATGTTTAGTAACAAGTATTTAGGATTTAAAACATTTTGTAAATGTTTCAAATGTTGTGTAAATGGTGGGATTTTTTGCAAATCTTTACGGTTTAAAATGTTTCGTAATCTGTGGAATCTTATATGGGTTACTGATCAGAAGGTTGAAGGTTCAAGCCCCTATTGAGCCTTTGAGCAAGCCCCTATCTGCTCCAGGGGTTCTGTATCCTGGCCGTCCCCAGCTTTCTAACTGTAATATGTGAAAAAATCTGTTCACTGTGTTGTAATTAATGTACATGAGAAGAATAATTATTATAATTATAATCATGTAGAGTAAATGTTAAGTTTTTTAATCAAGTAGGCTAAATAGAGTAAAATAAATATGGAATTTTGTTTTGGTTTAGTAAATATTTAGGATTGATAGAAAGTGTTTCTATACTGTATACTCTGTATATTTGTTTATGTGAGTAACAGCATACTGCTGCTCCTAACGTTAGAACAGTTTTCCTGTTTCCTGTAAATAATAACCACCTATGAGTGAGTAATTAAGGAGTTTCCATACAGAAACTCTGCAGTTTTTTGCTTTACCAGTAGGAGTTGATGATTTTGCAGAAAGCGAGCTCGCAGCACATCTTCAGGTTGCTCTGATGTTCGGGAAGTTCGCTGCCTGAACATTTTGATGGGTCCACTTCACAATTTTCATCTGACTCGTACAGTGCTTTTATAAACTCTCCTATTGAAAGAAAGCAAGAGAAAAGTGAAAAGGGGTAAAAGATGAACATTGACAGTTGTATGCACACCTAAAAAAAACACACACACACACACACACACACAATAAAATCTAAAAGATAAAATAGTTTTATGGGATTAACCGGGCTAGAAGAATAAGTTTGTACCCAACTGTGGGTCACTAATTTGACAGCTAGGAGGCTCTCTTACTGTGTCTGTTTCATCCCTTTGTGCAAAGAGTAAAGTGAGTCATTGTGACTAATACCCTACTTCATTAAGCTTGAAAGCAGTCCATTGTAACCGAAATATTGTTCATTTCCTTTCAGCTGTCACAAGTGGTTTTTATGGCCCAAAGTTCCCTTTGTGGAAATGAATTTGTTGAAATATAAATTGAATAAAAAGCACAAAATAATGACTCCATGACAGCGACTATAAAGCTAATCATAATAAAGTTAAATCAATTTAATAAGTTTAACTTATAATTAAAGAAAATCTGTCTCCCCCAAAAATACATTCTTTGGACTGCTCTTAAAAAAAGAATCAGAAGCGTCCTCTGATCAGAATGTGATTAATATGCTGGTAAATACTGATGAAAGACATGGTGAAGCCATCTAACAAGATCTTTTCACAAAAGTTTGATTGAAGTATAAAAAGCATCCACTTTTTTGCAAATTCATAATAATCACGGGTTATCATTTGAAAAAAAAGTGTGAATAGATTTTCCTTTTTGTTGTCCTTTAATCATCTTTTGTGTTAAAAAAGAAACTGAAACCCTAAAAGAGCATCCTAATTGGACAAATTAGATTGTGAACAAAATAATAAACAAACCAGGTGCTTGTTATTTTCCACCAACAGCATGTCCCAAAGTGTTTCATCACTCTTAAACCACACTAATTAGCCAACGAGTACATTTTTATCATTTATTAAAGCAGAACACATCCATTTCCTTCACTTTCTCTTCAAGTTAATAAGACCAAAAACACAGATCGTGTCAACAAATTACCGCGTATTCCAAAGCTTTCAAAAGGAACACCTTTTTGTTACAAAGCTCTGACACTGGAGACTCATTCCACAAATGTTCAAAGGACAATTTTAGTATTCTTTCTTGAGTTTTAGATTGTCCAATCAGAATCGTGAATTTAACGAAGCTGTAGGCCATCATTAAGATTTTAGAATGCATTTAACCACAAAATGAACAACACGTGCCTTCATTTGTTTAACCGCATTTTATTGGATAAGAGCCACTTACCTGGATTAATCAATCTTGATCATGCATTTTTTCCCCCTCTTTCTACTGTATTTGAGAAGCTGCTGTTATAACATTAGATCAATGCCCACTATTAGTACCTTTTTTTTACTTTATCAGCTGTTTCTCTGCAAGTGTATTAAAATCACTTTAATAAGATTTTATTTCCATGCATAAATTGTAAAAAAAAAATAATAATAAATAAATTGCATGTCATATTTACACAAAAATTTAGCCTGAAATATAAATACAAATAAATCACTAAATGTTATATATCAAAAATTTTTATGTGTAAAATGCATATTTATAGAACTTTATACTTAATGTAGTCCTGACAAGGCCATTTCCATATGTTTGAGCAATGAGAGGAGTTCCTAGGAGGCCAGTGTTCAACCTTGATGTATCCAAGCATGAGTGAAAAGCTGGTATTAAATGCATTAGTGTATCAAGGGATTAAATAGCGAAATAACGAGAGTTTTTGTTCTCATACATTCATCCTGTCATTCAGGACGATCAAAAGCTTAACTTGAATGCACCTCGTAAATTCAATAAAATTGAAAGGTTTCAATTGAAATGTGTTTTTTGTGCACAAAGTTTGTTAAGAAACATACAAATTGTTCAGAGAGCAACAGAAACTATGCTTTGAAGTGATCTGAAGGGGATTTACATTGTATTCCTTATATAAAGCAGAGGGATGCTCGCTTACACAGGATAAAATCTATGAGAAATAAAAAGACGGGTGGATTTTCCTTTAAACTGTCCAGCAATTAACATAAACAATATGCATGAAAAGGTTAAATAGCATTATATAATTCCAGCCTATATATTTTGTACAGCACAAAGCAGCTTAACTCTGAGGACACGCCACGGCTGCAGTGTAGGACGACAGTGTGTCTACTACTGTAGGATTGATGAGCGTCACACAGCTGATGCTCAGCCACAGAGACTCATCTGGTGCTGATCATTTTAATGATTTCATCTGCCTCGGTCGCTGTTCCAATCATCGGCACGGTAAAAAAGTTCTCCCTCTCAAATAATCAGCACACACACACACACACACACACACACACACAAACACATATACACAAACAACAAGACGACCAGATATTTAGGTCCTGTCCTTGATGTCGTCCTTTTCTGTGGCTCTCAGTCAATCTTGAGGAGCAAGCTGTTCAATAATTCAGCCGCGCTTCACAAGTCGCGTTAATTGGAGAAAAACAGCTCTACATTATTCAGCACTGCCAAATGTAGTCCTAATGGAAACCGTAAGGGAGATACACAGACTGGCACAGGCATTGGATCTCTCTCTCTCTCTCTCTCTCTCTCTCTTAGTAGGTCCCCTGGTGCAGGCGGAAATAGTGTGAAACTTACAGCTGTATTTTTCTTTACAGATAAACAGAGATAAGTTTTTTTTTTTTATTATTGTTTCTGGCTTGCAAATGCAGTCGGTAATTGGGTCTTACATGAGTGTGAAGGTCATCTACTAATGTGTGTGTATATATAAAAAAAAAAAGACAGTCTATTAACAACATGGAAGAAAAATTCTATCAGCTTCCATTAAAATATATATATATAAATAAATTCTATGAGCAACACCTCTATGAGAAAATATTATTATAATATTGCCTCCATTATGACCCAAGAATCTATACTGATTACACTAAATGTTGCGATTCTGTACTGGGGATTACACAAAATGCCCTAATAAGGGAATCTGCTATATACTGTAAATAGCTAAGCGTGTTGATGACAGTGTCCAGGACAGTGTTATTTTCAGATGCAGCTTATCTCCGTTCCAAGATTTTGAAAACAAGGTCACCTACTTTGTAAAGAACAAAAACAGCAAATGAAACGGAGATGTTGCTGTAGATGCTAGAGACGCAACTCACCAGGGACCGTACAATACGATGTTATCACGATACCTCTGTATTGCGATATCGTAAGTATAAAGTCAGGACTTTGTAAACATTACAATTTGAAAAAATTGTCCTCTGTATCTTCTATACTCTTTATCCTGTACAGGGTCATGGAGCACAAGGAGCACAAGGTGGGATATTTACAACTGGACAGGGTGCCAAGATATCTCAGGACACACACTATTTGGAAACGGCAAACTAATCTGCATCTGCAATGGACTGTGGGAGAAAAGCGGAGGCAACCCACCAAGCACGGGGAGAACATGCAAACACTATGCACACAGACCCAAGGCGGGTGGAGAACTCTGAACCACCATGCTGCCTAATGCAGTCAGTCAGTCATCTTCTATACCGCTTTATCCTGTGTTCAGGGTCGCGGGGGGCCTGGAGCCTATCCCAGGAGGC
>JAOTQY010000028.1:9697039-9710253 GCA_026413445.1 Dolichallabes microphthalmus
AAAACCTAATATGAAAGATTTTTACAGTTTACAATACCACAGGACGTCTGTGTAGCTCTACCCATTGTAAAATCTAGCTCTACAGTAGAAATCTACTGTATATAAATGAAAGGTTTTGTCTGTACAGTACATTGGTCAGAACTCTCTCTTAATAATATCTTTACCTTTCATACATTGGAGGACCTGAAACCAGTCTCAGACAAAATTCAGTCTGTCCATCCAGATGGGATGGCATGTAAAATACTCGAAGTGAGAGCCCAGTGTTATGCGCTAAAATCCCCGGATTAAAATAATCATTATAAAAAGATCTATTACACATCATTTTACTACACAAAACTGGCTGGACAGAATTTATTGAAACTTTCGCAGTACTTGGATATCTCAATTTTCATTTCTTTGTATTAATAATTAATTAATTACTTAATTAATTAATTAGTTAATAAGAACGGCAGGAAGACATTTACGTGGGGTTGAACCTGACATTATAATGTCACTGATTACATTAGATTATTTTTGGCTTTAACTATTTCTACAAACTCTTTACCCATCAACGACGAGTACTAACGCTAGTCGAAAATGAAAATAGAACCTACAGCTGTTTTATTTTTTAACACCAATACAGTAAAAAAAAAAAAATGAAAAAAGAAAAATGTCCACAATGTTAGTAGTGAGCATGTTGAAAATGTTTGGACATATTTATATAATCATTATGTAAGACGAATAAAAGCAGTGGCTCTGTTATTGTTTAAATCGATTCTTGTATCTGACTTGTTATGTAAATCCTCTATATTGCATTTGTCCTACAACCTCTTATTTAGTAACTTTAAAAATTTATTTCTCCATTTCTTAAAACTACAAAAGGTAATATTATTACACTAAAGGCATTCGAAGTACAATAAAAAAAAAAAAACTAATCATGTACCATCTTCGACCCATTATTCCCAGCACTTGCTGCAGATATTAAAAGCTCATATTACCTTTTCAGATCTAATTAACTATTTATGCTTCCTGCAGCACATAATTCTCGGATGAGCCGGCCGGGCTGGATACGCTGGAACTTGATGACGGACCGTGCTAAATTTGAACGTGGTATTTAAAAAAAAAAAAAAAGAGAGAAGAAAATCATCTCTTCATGTGGTATGAATATGTTAATGCACATGTTCCTAATATGTTATTGTTTCTATGGCAACATCCTACACTGCGACTGGTAAGGTGAATGCTCCACATACTGTATGTGAAAACGTGAATATCATATTTAAGTACAAATATGAGGCAAAGGAAATGGAGAGCAGATTCCATAGAATGTATTGACAGTTTTCGGTGTCATTTACAGCGCACGATGATTCACACAAGAAACTCACTAAAGATTTAGCAAAGCAACTTTGTGTTTTGTCTCGATAGCAAATTAACACCTAATCTAACAATCTAGAAAGCCTGACAGCAGACGCAACACATCTAAAGCTTGAATCATATAGACTCGCGTCTATGTCCACCCACTTTTATTTGCAATTTTCTCTATGAAGTCTATATTCTTCTTTCATCACATTTTCTGATCTCCAATCCCATGTTGTCTTCTTCTTCCTTCCACTCATCTCAAATGAGACCCCTCTGAGACATTGCCCATCATTCACCCACTGAACCCTAAAAGTACTAACTAATTGCTTTAATCTGTTTGTGTGTGTGAATGTGTGTATGTGTGTGTGTGTGTGTGTGTGTGTGTGTGTGTGTGTGTGTGTGTGTGTGTGAGTACTGTACTGTATGTGTGTGTTTTCTTGTTTCCAGCTGGCGGCCATGAAACCAGGCATAAGACTAAAAGAGTGCCTGGAACCCTAGGGTGTTCTGGATGGATCCCTTTTCTCAATTTCTCCTGAGAGACAGAGCCTTCCTTTTTAAAGACGCATCCGGGGAGCGGAAAAAACATCCGCTTCCGATATCAGTTTTCCCAACCTGGATGAGACAGATGGGAAAACAACAGGAAGCGCTCATTAGAGACCCACAGGTATTCCTTGTGATTGAGCAAAAGAAAAAGCGAACGGCCATCAATCATGACGTATCTGTATGACGGCAGGATATAAAAGTTTTTTTTTTTTCTTTTTTTTTCCGCACTACATGGGAGAAGTTTTAATTCCATCTCTCATGTTGGAAAAGCGTTCGCTCTGAAAGTAAGCGACTGAGGCGACGAATCAATCAAATCATAAAGCCGTGGGATTTATTTCATTCGGCTTTCCACAGGCTTCCCATACCACTTTATCAACAGAACCTTATAAAAGAGGCGGCTTTGTCGTGTCCATCATGACAAAGAAGATAAAGAAAGTTATTTGAAAGGTTTACTGAGAGATCTGCTGTTCTTCTGGGTAAACCCAAAAGCCATGGAAGCAACAGGAAACTAATATATGCTAACTCTCTTTACGCTAAAGCATATGATTTATATATAATTCTATTTGTTAACATCTAACATTTAAACATCTGGAGACAAACAGAGGTGCTCTCTAAAGAAGAGACGTCAAATCGAAGGTTGTGCTATTTCCTTCGAAAGGCCTCAAACTAGGTCTGTGGGTGCGGAATTGGATCAGTAGCCTGAAATATCCAATATAACGGTTAACCGATGCAACACGACACGGAAACCGAGATCTAATGAGATCCCTCGGTGAAAAATTCCGTGCTTGATTGTATACAATCTAAACAAACCCCCGCAGTGTGATTGATGTGATGCGCTATTCTTAGAGTGGACTCTGGTGTGCTTGCTTGTGTGCTCCACTGTATATGAGCAATTCAACAAATGTTAATCTTCACAAACGTCTTAATCCAGTTTAAGCTGTGTCGAAATATCAGTTGGTGTTCCATTTCCATACCATGTTCATTTCTCAGCAGCCAATTTACCCGAATACCATGCTAAATGAGTACAATAAGCACTTTAGGTCAAATGGGGCAGGTCTTGTGCTGCCCCAGTCCTAACACTTAATGCTGCCAATCTGGGCTATGTTAATAAACTTTGTTGTATAGCAAATAAATCCAGGCAAACTGTAAGCACATGAAGCGTATCTCAAGGCTGACTCATGCTTCTGCATCAAGTCTTTGCCAGAGGTCTTGCCCATACCCTATGCCATAGAGTATGCCATAGCCTGACATGCACCTCTCCAGGTAACACAGACCGCAACAACTGTGATTGGTCCATCTGATGGCAACACATTTATAGCTTCTATGCTTCTATTTTTCAATAGAGTTGACCTTCATTGTCACCATCTCCCCAATGTCTACCCCTGTTTCTTTGTTCCCATGATTTCAGAAAAAGTAACTGTTGTTCAACATCTGTTAGCTCCAACTCCATCAAGAACCATTCAATACCATTCGCCCTTGCTCGCAGTACACAAAATCCTCACCAGAAAGAGACAAAAGGACTCAGCACAGTGTCCATAGTAACCCCACCACCAACTAGAGCTAAGGTTCCCAGCAAGGGGGTGCCACGGATTACAGGGGGTGTGCAAGCCTTTGTCTGATTTGAGGCTGTAAGGTTGTGGGAATTAGACTTGCACACGTTAAATAAGATCATTACTACACACTTAAAGTGTAATTAAAAGTCTGCATAGAAAACTACATAATCGCAGAGTGACACAGCTCTCAATAAAGCGCACAGATATCACGCGAATACATGAACCAGACTTAAGAGTTATGATACATTGGAAGATATACTGTAAAGATTGGAAGAGGGAAATGTCATGTCAGCGCCGGAGCTCAATTCCCTGAACAATTTGCAATAAAGGCCGCCACGGACTCCGTTTCCGAGCTCTCTCGAGTTCACAGGTGCCTGATTAATGATGTACTGTAAAGCCAAGTGGGTACATTATCTGAATGACTTACTGTGTCAAGTCTGTCTGAATTGTCATGTTGTTTGTTGATCGCCTGCCAGGTTTCATTTATGATCTTTTATTCATTGTTGTATATAAAGTCTTTCGGAAAAAAAAAAAACAGCCTTTGACCAATTGTGTGTTTATTCCTTCTCGCACCTCGCTGTCTCGCTGTGTACTCCAGGTTTTGTTTTACTCTGGTAAATATTTCAAGTAGTGCACTGAAGTTGGTACAGTACATTCTGTACCTCATTCCTTGAGCTCTGGTTAAGTAAAGAACAATTAACCAGAACGAAAATATTTGTTATTATCTTTCTGCACAAAACATTGACAAAACTTTTATATATATATATTTATATACAGTATATATATACTGTATATATACATATATATTGTATATATACATATATGTATATGGGGCAACAGATGCATGTGCTGATGATAATTATGACAAAAATAATATACGTATAATAAATAAATAAAAGAGATATCACAAATACCTCCCTTTCCAGGCATTACCAGATTCTACCATCATTTAGAGAGATGCTCGACAGATAAACTGTTAACTCGAAGTAGCCTCACTGCTCTATTTCCAGAGGAAACTTCCTGTTATGGTCTGACCATTTCTCTGTGTGTGTGTGTGTCTGTGTATGTGTGTGTGTGTCTCAGTTTTATCAGTTGTTTGGTCATCTTGCGGTGCCGGAGCACTCAGCATAATGAGAGCTCATTACACAGAAAATAAGCTCCGAATATCAACTGCATGAGCCTCAACACAATAAAGAACATACTGTAAACAACAAGCGAGTGAGAGTGTTTTTAAAGGGAGAAGAAAAAAAAACCTGTTCGAATGTATTATTTTTTGAAGAGGGGGGAAAAAATGACCCATAATGCATCTATGAACTATTCAGTCAGAGATGGGGGGAAATCGATTCGGTTATGAATCGCGATTCTTCTGTGTGGCAATTCACATATCGCCTCATAGACTTTTTTAAAAACTATTTTTACATTTATAAAAAAAGATGAACAAGTCTGAACTGCCTGGTTTTTAGAGTGATTGGCGGTGATCGGGGATTGGCTGATCAGCCTCAGATATAACGGATTCTTTTAAGAGTGCAAAAGCTTCTGAGTGGGGCAACAGAAAACCCGCGTGGAAGCCGCGCATGCCCATGTGCTCAAAGCGACTTTCTAGGAGGTAAACACTGCTGTTTCTTTATAATCCTACAGGTGGCGCATTATAAAACAATTCACATATTTTCATCCCGTGTAGTAGGAGTGAATTGTTCGCATTTGTTTGGAAATAATAATTATGGCAGATACGCGTTGCTCAGTAAAAGTTTATTGCTTTATTTAATTTGAAGTTAAATGTTAAACTCACGTATTTGAAGTTAATTTATATTGATTACATGCTGCTCTCGGTTTATATAATAAGTGAGAAACTTTATGTTATAAGGAACGGCCGACATTATCTCATTAAACTCTTTTAAATGTTTAAAATTATATCAGGATCGGCGGAAATGTAATATCAAGACAAGATGTTTATAAAATCGCGATACAGTATTTATAGCATCGCAATTTCAATCGAATCATGATATGAACGTATCAGGAGCTGATTGGTAATTCCCATCCTCACTACTTACTGTATATGATGCAGCTTCAACCATTTTAACATATAAGTTATTATACTGTAAGTCTAACAAAAAGAAATTTTTAGGTCTGTCATTTGGGAAGACATTTAAAGGTAAAAAAAAAAAATCCAAAAACAAAAATGGAGAAATCTGTGCTTAAGGATTTCATTCCAATTCCACTGAAAGTCAAAAACACCAGTCGCTGCACATACACATACAGTACTGCAGGTATGTATTAAGGGGTACTGCAGCGCAGTGGTTAAGAAGCCGGTCACGGGTTTGAACCCTAGCACCACTACACTGCCTCAAATTCTCAGATGGTAGTCATTGTCGTTTAGTCGTTTTTTTTAATACATAAATAAAAACTGACCGTCTCCATGGCAACAAGCCATTGGTAATGATTAATATGGAAAAAGACGACAAAAATCCCTGGATATTCACAGTTTGGCTGTGCTCCAAATCGCACTTCATCCTAGTGAATTGTACATGTATATACTGTAGAGCTGAACCTACTGTATACGACTGTACTAAATAAGAAATATACAAACATATTCTATTGTACACTTTACAGTATATTGTACCTGTACAGTATATAGAAATCGAGCATTACCCTATAGTAGTCTGGTCAATCTTAGGCTTTCAGTGCAGACGGTTTTGTTTGTGGCAAGGACAGTTTTAGTATTCAGTAGACTAGCTGCGTATTGGCTTATTTAGGTCGAAGCCTCCATTACCTCTTAGCTCATAGAAAAGCAAAAGAGCACTATTTGTATCCCATTACTCTTGGCTAATCGACAAGGTTTGAGGCAAGGAGGCAATTTATATAAAAATAAACATGCTTTCTTTCCGTTTTCCTGTAATTATGACATTCACAATAAAGAAGAAAAAAATAAATAGGAAAACAATCTTCAAAACAACCACCGTTCTCCGCTCTGAAAGATCTCTAGCCATATTAGACTTACAGAACCAATAGCGCATGAAATACAGAAACAGCGCCTACAAAGAATAAAACTGCTAATGAGTCATCGTTAAAGTACTTCTGGAAGAATTACCCATAATGCCCAAGTTTAACCATTGAGTGTGACTATTTTCACTGAAGAATAACATCGCAAAAGCTTTATTTTGTTTAATGGCTTGCTCAACTTTTAGTAATGCTGTATTACACTGCACCGATGTTTAGTTGGAAGCAAATAGTGTGTGTGTGTGTGTGTGTGTGTGTGTGTGTGTGTGTGCGGGCATGTGTGTTTGTACTCAGGGTCACTGTGCAGTGTTACACAGCAGGTTCTAAATCAGTCCAAAGAGGCTCAGTGACCCATAACCAACAGGGTCAGAGTAACGAGACAAGCGGTCACTAAAGGGTGATTTAAACAGACAGACAGCGAAAAATGAACAGCCGAGAGGTTAAACCAGGACAGAAGTGTATATGTCCTGTCCGAATGTCACATTTCAGGTTCAAACAGAGTTCGAAAAAACAAAACAAATTTTACACCGTCTACATTTAAGCGTCTGTCCGGGTTGCGGTCATTTGCGGAAAAAGGAACGGTTATGCAAACACAAAAGAAAAGGTAATTTCCTGCGTTCTAGTCTACAGCAAGGGATAATGCTTTGCAAACACAGCCCCGAAAAAGGCATGCCCCAGAGGGTCTTACTGCTCTTACTACATAGCAATTTCTCGATTTCTTTTAATGAATCAAATTACAACCAATTGTACTTTCTGTCCATTTGCAGTTGAACATCCACAACGTTATCATGGAAGTCATGAGGACTTTCCCGGGATGGAAACCTTTAATGTTACAACTTTACCTCTGACTTAAAAAAAAAAACTGACACTGGAGCCTCCTACATAAACGTCATCATATCAATAATTTGGCATGTCCTTTCTTTCCCATGTTAAACTATAAATGATCTTGTTCCGAAAAATTTGCTGTTGCTATGGAAACAAAAACTGCATTATAAAGATTGCATTCTCTACATGGGGTTAGAGTTCATGTCAAACTGGGACTTGTGATGAAATTACTTGCGAATTAAGTCGTAAAACTGATGCAAACGTTTTAAAGAAGCCGGGATGTACATGAATGATGTTCCTGGCCGAGCTGGATCGGAGCACACGTAGTGCATTCGTTCCCGAGAAAAATTCAGCGAGTGGAACACCTGATCCACTTGGACGTTACAGGAACTCGGCTGGGAGTTATTGCCGCATCCTCCGTACAGTCCTGACCTCGCTCCAAGTCATTTCCACATGTTCGGGTCATTGAAGGAGTTCCTGGGGGGCCAGTGTTTCAGATGTGAAGCAGGGAGTCTGATCGTGGCTTCGGCGTACTGACAAAACCTAAAATTAACCTTTTACCTGGATGGTATCCGAACACTAGTGAAACACTCTGATAAGAGCATTAGTGTAGCAAGTTTTTTTTTTTTTACTTGAACTCCACCTTTCCAAGAACTAACATCCTTTTAACCAATCAGAATAAAGAATTGAACAGCGCACTGGGATAGGACATTATGATACCAATACACTCTTCTGAAATGTACAGCTATGAAAATACTGTTTTCTCAGTTTTTTTTAATTAAAAAATTGCATTTTAGAGATGCATATTGAGCGCTTTTAAATTTGGTCAATTTATTGAAACAGCACAAACTGATCATTAAAAAAAAAAAGTGTATATAAAACAAAAACTGCTGACCGAATGTAGAACTTGTTACATCCCACATGCTTATAATTCATCAGAGCAAGAGTTCAGTTCACTGACAGAGCTGAGAAATAAAGAGCCTACAAATCCTGGGCTGAATCCCAAATGGCTCCCTTTTGGAAATAAGCATTATTTCATGCCCTAGCATTGCGGTTATACAGGAAGTACTGAGCCATGGGAGCTATTTGTGATGCAGCAAGGGTTTTCCAGCTAAGAGGTCTGAACTACGACATAATAGCGGGTTAATAGGTTGGGCTGAGTGTAACAGTTTCCCTAAGAAGACTTGCTTTCACCCATGGCGAGTTTGTACACGATTCCCTGTCTCGGTCTTGATGGAGGGAAAAAGGGAAAAGCATTCACAATTAAAACAGCTGCCTGGATGACTGTTAAATGCTGGCAAGTGAATCGGGATAGTCTGCATTTATACAAACAGCACACAGTGTCATGACGTCTTATCAATTAATGACGTCTGATTAATTATAGAGGAAACCAGTGAATGTGTACAATTAGGCAGGGTTGCCAGATCCTCCTCCAACTGGGAGATTAAAGGTCCCATATTGTACGGTTTCTTTAACAAGTTCACACAGCAAAGGGTGTGTTCATTAATTTCACTTCCTTCTCCATTCCAGCATCTACAGTATGAAACTGAGATACTGCTGAGCCACGACCATCCAGAGAACATCAAAGCTGAGCAGCATGCTGGGGGAGGGGTTTCGCTTTATATGAGGTCACAATAGGTGTAAAATCAAAATGGCTTGTTTGAGATTTGGTCAATAGAAAACCCAAATAAGGAACAAAAAACCCTTATTTACTGTATGGAGATCCATGTGAATGGCTAAAAATGTCCCCTGTGATGAATGAAGCATCTGGGGACTAGAACAAAAACAAGGTGGCGCGATTCAGCTAGACACAAAGCGAACTTACTGTACTGGTATTACCTTCTTATTTAAGAAATTAAATTATTAACCCATTCATATTTGCATTTAATATTATTATATTGTCATAATATTAATATGATCAACACCTTCCGACCAACTAAAATGAAGAAGTTAAAAGGACGGTGATGTAAGATAGTGTGATTTTGAAATCACTCTCATTTGTTTCATCACAAAGGGCATTTCAACAAACGTGCAAGAAATATTAATGAGAGAACATCCGTTTGTTTCACACATGTATCTCATGTCAAGAAAAAAACTGAATCAAAGCCAAATGAGAAATCAGACATTGTTGCTTTACATTTTTTTTCTCCTCCATATTGTGTAAACCATCGCCAGATGTATCCCCTGTTTGCTTTTATAGAAAGAGGGGATATGACGTCATGGCGGAGACATGGTGAGAACAAATGTAAAGAAAAGGGGAAAAAATTATGCATCCGAAATGAGTGTGACAGTACCGTCTGGCTACACACACTCTCACATTTGTCTTTCTATCCCTGTAAGGACCTTCCATTGACATCATTATTAATGCAGGTGATTAATGTGATTAATGCTCTGCCTCGAGCTCAGGAACCGAACGGGTTTTTGAGAACCAGACAAATGTCCCCACAAGGTCAAAACTGTCAGATATTCCTATCCATGTAAGAACACACCCACATGCACATACAACCCCCTCCTATACACACACTCACAAACATACACAGTGATTGAAAGCAGCGCTGTTCTCCCAGAGGAGAAGCGATACGGCGCTTCACATAAAGACTAAAGGTCACTCCCTGATCTGCGATCATGGTCATATCTGCTGGTTTAAGAACAGCATAAAAGGGCAAAATATTTAAAAAAAGA
Organism: Dolichallabes microphthalmus; assembly: GCA_026413445.1. Lineage (NCBI taxonomy): Eukaryota > Metazoa > Chordata > Actinopteri > Siluriformes > Clariidae > Dolichallabes > Dolichallabes microphthalmus. Next base: position 9,706,975 of record JAOTQY010000028.1, read on the forward strand.
GAGAGATAAAGCGAGAGGTTTCAGGATAGGAGAGATAGATGTGTTCGCTTGTGAAACACAGCGTATGTATAAAGATGTCTCTGTAAACATTATGTCTGCTTCCTGTCTATTTGTTCCTCTGTGTATTTCTCCCATCATTTATTCAGTTATTTACGCATCCTCTCTCTCTCTCTCTCTCTCTCTCTCTCCCGCTCGATGTGTATGTATGGCTTAACACATGGACTGCTTCACAGCTACAACACATATTAAAGCTGCCAAAAGCTCCATATTGCACACATAGAGGCAAACACAAGCTGTAATCCAAGGTTTCAATATTCAACACGTAGTAAATAGGTTTCAACGATGCACCTAACACACACACACACACACACAATTTAAATTAGTTAAATGCTAACCAGAGGAGAAATTATAGGCATTTCCTTGTGTTTTCACACACACACACACACACACACACACACACACACACACACACACACACACACACACACACACACACACACACAGCCACAATTCAGAAAGTAGACCCTGCTACAGTACATGCTTTCCCATGCAAGTCACACAAAAGCAGTACATGTACACACCAGCTACAAGTAGAGACTAAAATGCGATGTATTTGATGTGCATGTATAAACTAAACAGTTTTTAAAAGGCTTAGTATGTTTTTATACTCACATGACATGGAATTCCTTTCTTTGCTTTCATTCTGCATGTTACATTCTCATCTTATTCGCTTAGAATAAAACATGCAAGAAAAAAAAATAAAGATTCATATCAAGGAATGAGACTTTGGGTCACCTGATTCGTTCTTCTGAAACAAGATGAGAGAAAATGCAATTCCCGGGCAAGCCAAAAACACATCGTCATATGCCCATGCATGGCCTACATTCCAGGCAAGTATACTCATGCCTCGAAGATAGAAAAACATCAGACGGAGAGTAAGGAATTGGGGTGGGGGTGAGGGGTGGGTGCGTGGATGAGAGAGAAGGACAGGTAATGAGGGAGACTCTGAGACACGTGTAAAGTAACATGCCTGTTAAGAATCTCAGATTTTTATCAAAACATTGTACAGTATCTGCATCTCTCGTCTCTGTGCACTCGGTTTGAAACATGCTCACATAGAGGCGTGAAGATAAAATGGACGTTTGCCTGTACTGTAAATTGTGCATTATCTAACATTTTCATTAGACAATAAAAAAAAAAGCATTATCTGATTAAAAAAACTCAGGAGACTTAGGGCAGCAGGTGGGGTACACCCTGGATGGGGTGCCAATGCATCGCAGGTCACACACATACACACACTCACGTGTCATCCACACACTGTAAGCAATTTGAAGGAAGAAAAGTAACATATTGCATATGTGTCTACCTATCAGCCATAACACTAATACCAATTCTAGTTGAATAGAATTATACATTATAAATTATATTCCAGTAAACTAGTGACAGGATAATGGGCACCCAAGGCTCATGCACACCTGTTGGGAACAAAGCTTATTCCATCCATCGCACAGAAAAGCCAATGTAGCACAAATTATTAAAAATAGTCAACACATTTTAGTATAGAAAGGTATCAGAACAACCAGAGCAGCACAGCCTGCCATTGGCTGAGAAAGGGGCAGGGATTGGTTCACCATTTCACACATATTAAAGGCATGTAATCAATCATAGACGAGACAGAATTCATAATGCAGAGGGTGGGATTCATCAGAAAAGACGGGAAGCATAACCCAACCTCAAACCTAAAGCTAGAGAAAAAGCACGCTTCTTCTCCCTCATCTGTCATATTACCAGCAATTTAATCACCTCACAGCGGGGAGAACCACTTTCTGATTAAATGATTTGTACATGTAAACACACATCTTATTAGATCAGCGTCCATGCAAACAATTAAGTTGTAATCTTTAATTGGAATGATTTTACTCACTATCGTCCATGTAAACATAGCTAATGACGAAGGAGGTAAATTTAAATGGAACTTTCAGCAGGATCAATAATCTATCTATCTATCTATCTATCTATCTATCTATCTATCTAAATGTATAAATGTATAAATGTCGCAACCCAAATGATGGGTTGAAAATGAATGAATGATTCGTTAATTAAGTTATTAAAAAAACTCATCATCGGAATTTTCTCTTGCTATTAATATTGATGCAAGATAACAATGGACAATAGTCCACTTGTGTTACTTCTTTTAAGACCTGAGCCTTTTTTGATGTTTAAGGTCAGCAGTCACATGTCTTGAAAAATGTTTGTTAGCGTACCTTGAGCTGCACTTAATTTAAGCTAATATTACTGCACAAACATCCTTTTCTCCAAGAAAGGACAAGAAGAGTGTTTTTTCCCTGTGTCATCATGTGGTTTTGGTAGTACATAACCGCTCATAACCATACAGTCCATGCATCTATTCATTCCCTCATCTCTCCCTCTCTCTCATGCTGAATTCATCCCTTAATCCACCCAGCAGGAAATGCAGCTTACTCCCGGAGACGATATAAAGTACACAGGTGTGCTCACACGTGTGTCCACACACAAACACATACACACACATACACGGTGCGCCATGCTGTGTGTGATTCGATTATTGATGAAAAACGGGGGAATTTTCCACCAAGAGCTTTTCAACAGAAAAGCCAAAGCCTGAGGGCACCTCAGCCACGGTGCATGTTTTATTCATGTTAGCACTCGGGAAGTAGGTGACGAGCTTGACACACACACGCTCTCTCTCTCTCACACACACACACACACTTTTAATACACACACACACACAAAGAAAAAAGGCAAAAAATTGTGCTTGCATTCAAAATTTAACTTCCTTAGGAATAGCTCCCTGCTTTTGGGAGAGCTGAAATTAATTACAGAGATGAGATGAGATTCGTTACCACAGAGCTAATTTTTTGTTTGTTCGTTTTTCATATAATTTGTGAAATAATCATAATAATAAAAAAAAACTCTATATGTCAGATGTGTGAGATAGGTAGTAGTTTGAGAGATGTGTGTGATATAAATGTTTATCAAGAATACCTGGTGCACTAGCTAGCTAACAGAGCTAACATTATTGGACATGAGCTAGCCAGTTAGCTAACTGTTTGGAAGAATGTGAGGTAGAGGAGCTCAGGTAGGGAGATTTTCTTAGGTTGTTTAGTTATGTCTTTTAAAAAATTATATCTAATAATATAGGCATTTGTTTATTTTTTTAAGAAAGCAATATATTTTCAGAAGAGAACTTGAACAACAACCTGGCTATATACAGCTAAAGTACATAAATACTTTAGCTGA
>JAOTQY010000028.1:9766467-9776958 GCA_026413445.1 Dolichallabes microphthalmus
ACTGTGGGAGGAAACCCACCAAGCACGGGGAGAACATGCAAACTCCATGCACACAGAGACGGGAATCGAGCCTGGCCACTCCTTGTGTTCCAATGCAAATTTCACATGAATCAAACTTTTCTCTAAAAGACGTTTATAGAGATGCCTCTTGCCCTGAATGAAAGGTGATGCTGGTGGTCCATGATATTTGTCCGATTTTCCGCTTACGCAGCCTGAGGCACCAGAGTTCCTCCCCGAAGCAAAGATTTACTTGACAGCCACCATAAGATAGAAAGAACTTCTTTAAATGTAATAAAAGTTCTTTTGACTTTATAAATAGCCCCATTGTTGCTCAGATTACTGAAGGGCAAACCCTACTGAAATGTTTGAACAATGAATCATTGCTCGTGTTTGCTGCAGGGTCTGTATTGTACGAATGTTCACACTATTGTAGGAGATGACCGCCAGAAAATTAAATAAACCCTCCATGACTAGGCATGGCACAGGAGGTTATTGGATTTCCAGATGAATAACCATTACTTAAGCACTTCAACATCTTGTTCTACCTTTCCAGGAATCACATCCTCTCTGCTCGTACTGCTAATAAAGTGCTTTTTCTGATGTGATTAATTGCCAGCGATTACTAAAGCAGTGCCTAGAAAGTTGTCGCTGATGGAATACTCCACACTCTTCAGTTTAATTAGGTCGTCAAATTGCACGGCATGGACTATTCTCTCTCTCTCTCTCTCTCTTGTTCTTTCTCCTCCTCCACAGCTGTTCGTTTTGCCGTCTGTATTTCAGAAACTGCCTCTAAGGCACATCGCTATCCGATGCACATGGATGTATGCATGCTCATGGATGTGGTGGAAAACACACTTGCAATCTTTCTCTCTCTCTCTCATACACACGTACTCTCACACACACACACACACACACACACACACACACACACTTAATGGACCTAGAAATGGGTCCCAAGGAAGCAGCTTACCTTAATCTGACAATCTAAACCTAGTTTCACAGCGCAGGTTACAAATCTTAAGTTAGAAAAGTTCAAAGTTTCAAAGAGAGGTGTAAAATAAAACTTGAGACATCCTTATACTGTACAGAACTTCCATCCATATAGATCATTTGTCAGTCCAGGACTGGGATTGTTAGTATTTTATTAATAGCATTAAAGGGTTCGTGAACACAGCATAGATGCCCTGTAAGAAAATATGCCACTATTACGAAAATATATGCTAGAAATGAATGTAAATTCCACAAATCCAGCATTGTAATAAATAACACATTATAAAGAAAGAGAAAGAGAAAAAAAGTATCATTTTACCTGCTAGTGATTCAGAGGACGTGCTTCCGTGTCTGTCCATTGCCTTTCTCACTGTTTACTCCTTCAGTGGTTGGGCAGCATACAGTATGTTGGAGGGGTGTTGTGGCTAAGAAAGAGGAGAGAGAGGGAGAGAGAGAGAGAGAGAGAGGTGTTTGATGAGGAGTACGTTTGTGCTCTGGGGCTATTGGCAGGCAGCTGAAACACACTTTATCACGGTGGTGATATCAGCTACGCTTACTCACATCTCTCTCTCTCTCTCTCTCTCTTATCTTTGCTCCTCATGCACCAGCACACACACACACACACATATGCACACATAAGCTCTTCATGATGTTATATGGCAAAGAATGGTGAATGTCAGGAAGTGAGGACATGAATTAAGAAGAAGATGAAGCAGAAGGATAATCACTGAAACACTTACTTGATTTCTTGCTTGGCGTTGACTTTACTGATTTAACACGTATCCATACATTTGCATTCTATGACATACCATACCGTATACCGCACTTTACTGTAAAGTCATTGTTTGTTTGTTTTCCAACTCTCCATGACCACATGGAGCATTGCACACCAAGCCTTCCTAGATACTGTCCATGGGGTTATCTTGACGAGGATACTGGAGTGGGTTGCTACAGTATGTCCTTCACCAGAGGATCATCTCCTGGAAATTTGGGAACGCCCATTATCCTAATCTGCATGCCTTTGTACTTAGGAAGGAAACCGGAGAACTCGATGTTAGAATCGAACCCAGGAACTGGAGTGTTCAAGACGGCCACTAAGTCACTAAGTCATTATCCTCATCCTAAGACAGCTTCAATCAAACAAACACATTTAAGGTGGAGGTATTATGAAAAATGCTTAGATATTCAGTTGGGTTTCTATTATGTGTACAAACACAAAATGTTCATTTCCAATTTTCAAATTTTTTAATTTGCCCAGGGTTTTAAATGCCCCTCTAGTAAAATTGCCCCCTAATGTGACCTCATATGAGAAAATACCTTCTACCGCATGATGTGCAGCTCTGAGGATGAATGATGGAATATTTCAGGTATGAAAAAAAGGTCAGGTATGAAACAATGCATTATCTGTATTATATACTGTATATTTCAGCTAGAATGTTAACACACGCACTTTGGGAGACCTTTAATACCTACAGTATGTCAACCTGTCAAAGAAATTGTATAACCTTTAATAACCTATAATGTACTATACAGTACTGATGGCTGTAATGTGTTTATTCGAACAAGATAACATTTTCATAGCAATGGATAATTCACAGGCTCTAATCTAAGCCTAATATTGAGTGGATTGAATGGGCTGTTAGTTAAAAAAAAGTCAAATATTTTCTGTAAGGAGATCTTAATTTACAGACTGGAAAAATAGTCTCCAGTGTCAGGAATTTAATAATGTCTATATGTTTTCCACTACTGGAAAATCCTCAAGGTTCTGCACTTTAGGAACTGTTTAAGGAAGGATTTCATAGGCAGCTGTGTGTTATGACAAATAATCCAACATGTTTAATGCCGTGCTATAGATCGAAATGAGCTAACCTCAATTATCATGAAAAGGTAAGAGGTGGAGGTTTGTGTACTCGCTGTATGTTTTAATTGGTTCACATTACTCAGGTGACCAGGTTCACAAAAGCATGAAACAGAATATCGGTGCACAATTAAAATGAAGGAAATAGAAATGTAATAGACCAAATACTGTGCCTATTTTTGTGTATTGTCTGTAGAGTTTACTTTCTAAAAGTTGCTGTTGTTTTTAAGAAGGATGGAATGAAGCATCCTGCGATGGACCGGCAATCCCTCCAGGGTGTACCCCGGGGAAGTATGAATGAAGCAACTGCAGTGCAATATTAGAACTATCTGATTAGAGAAAAATGTTTTTAAAACATTTTTAAAGTTTTAAATGTCAATGGAAAATTTGTAACTTTTACACTTCCACTGTATAAAGAGGGAAATTAAAATACATAACTAAAAGAAAAGTTTTGTCTGTATATTGGTCCGAACTCGCTCGTTCAATGATATCTTTATGTTTCATACATTGGAGAAACAGAAACCAATTTTTTTGTCTGTCAATTTGTCTGTCTGTATGTCTGTATATCTGTATGTCTGTCCAGCCGATTTTGCCACAGCATCACGCAAAACAGGCTGTACTTAATTGACATTAAATGACACTTTGCCAGTCATTTTGTATTTGTCTGAAGTTAAATCTGTGCTATAAATGAAACTCAGGCAAGTACTGTAGACTATGAAAACTGAACCTTCAAAGATTAATGGACAGATCAATGTATGTTTATTCTCCTTGCAGGAAGTTACGAACCAGTTTGTCTCATATGTTCTGAAACTGTGGTGCTAATTAATGCAGTAATGTGGACGCCACTATGAGATAAAACACTGGCATTAGAGCAAAACCTATTGACAGCAGTTCGAGGGGAGGGTGTATAAAATACCTGAACTGAGAGTGTTATGCGCTAAAATCAAAATGTTGAGTAAAAGTGATGTTATGAACAGTTAGATGTTTTTGGATGACAACGAAAGTACAACAAGCCATAAGATACTCAACCTTACACAATTTCATTTCTTTTCTTCAATTAAAATATATTGCCTATTGTTGTGGGTGCTCTTTTGGTTACTCCTGTACAGTATATGTCAAAAATTCAGTATTTCATCTTTGCTTTGTTGAATGGTTCAACCTTAGTTTATGCTCCTCTGTGTAAACTCTTTGGGTCTGAGTTTTGTGAGATCATTGTCTTGTACTAGAATTCTAAGACGGTTTTCATTTTTCTGGGTCTAGCTCCTTGGGGGCCTTGTTTGTCCCAGTTTTTGGGTTCATAAAGTTTTCTTTTTAATATCTACTCATGTTTTTTTTTCCTTTGGGAATCTGATCATGGATTTGCCTACAGTGTATTAACCATTTAATCGCCTCCATCATCAAGGGTTCAAGTCCCAACTTGAGGTTAGCGTGTGGAGTTTGTATGTTCTCCCCGTGTTTGGTGGGTTTCCTCTGGTTTCCTCCCACAGTCCAAAAAGTTGGGCAAAAATTAGCAGGTTTGGCTAATTACTATTCTCAAATTGCCTGGAAAAAAAGTGAGTGAGTGGGTGCATGCTTGTGGATTGACACCCAGTCCAGGGTGTATTCCACCTGTACTCTGGGATAGGCTAAAAGCCTCCTGTGACCCTGTAGCCCCAGGACAAGCGGTTTAGAAAACTAATAGAGTAAGATTGAATAATAATCATCTTTATCTTTTGAAGTAAGCTCATTTGTGATAAAACATGGCGATTCCAGTGTGACTGGTTTCTTCCAGGATGACTCTGTCCCTATTTACAGGACATCAGGGATCATTGAATGGTTTGAGAAGTGTAAAAATGATGTAATTTACTTCGGATGTCAGTCACCAAATCTGATCCCAACTGAACATCTATAGGGGATTTCAGAGTGATGTCTTTGAAAGCCCTCAAACTGAGGGAAAATCTTTTGGAATATCTTTTGTTCTCTAGAGATCTTTGCCAAGGTTCATTGAAGCTGTTTTGGTGGCTCACGGTGGGCTTCACTGAGACCTCTTAATGTTGTTTTCCCCGGTCATGTGTCACCCGTGCTGATCTGTACACCAACCAGAAAAACCAAGTTATTTCTAAACATATTCAATTAAAATACCTTGACTTTTGGTCTGACATCAATCTTTTTGGGATTGCTCCATGCCCACAGGTTTCTGAGGGTTACTTTTTAACTAAGCTCACTATCTAAGGCAGCAATCGGCAAGCCTGGACCTGGAGATCTACTGTGAAACAGAATTAATTTCCTGCACTAATTCACTAAAGACTTAAAGACTTAAGACACGTGTTGTACCATAATTAAGCTACTGAATTATTAAACCAGGATGTTTCAAGAAGAATACTATTGCTGTAGTGTGACATTAGCAAAGACATGAACAGCCAATATGAAGTGAAGCGATTCTGCTGTACAGCTGACTGTTTCTCTACTAATAAATGATGTGAATGAATCATAGATGCAATACAATGTAATTATTCATGACTACGTTCTGTTCATTTCTATCATTTCAGTTCTTCTTGACTGATATATATACATATATATATATATACATACAGTATATATATATTTTTTCCCCCCTCCCCTCTCCATCATGCATTTGCCTCACACACGTAGATTGAAAAGCTATTTCACTTGAAATGCGTAATCTAATTTTACAATGTGCTAATAGCTAATATAGATATAATATATTGTTTTTACATTTTATAAAAACCTTCGAATTCAATGGTCTGTCTTCATTTTATTCTTTTCTTTTTTGTGGAGCAAAACAGGAAGTATGGAGTAACCTCCTCAGAATATCTACCTGCCACTTGAGCTCTGCGAAGCATTCATGTACAGTAGGATTTAATCTGAGGTGCTGTTTATTAATTGATGATTTCTCAGACTGGTACCTCTAAATGAACGCCTCTCCAGCAGAGATAGGTCTTGGTCCTTCTGCCCTGGGACGATCCTTACAACTGCTAATTTCATTAAAAAAAATCTTGCTAGAAGTGTGTTTTTCACTGTACTTAGTGTTGTTTAATTTTGTTTCTTGATGATTATGATGATTATTGTTGGTAGTTGTTTTGGTGTGTTGGTTTGGTGTTTTGGTATGTGGGTTGTTGCTGATGCTGCTGGTTTTATTGATGCCGTTACAGCTGCTGATAATAATTGTTGATAGTTTTATTGGTGTGTTTCCTTGATGATTGATTGGTTGTAGTGGGATTGTTGTTGATGTTACTGATGATTATGATTGTTGTTAGGTGGTAATTGTTTTGTTGGTGTGTTTCCTTGTTTTTTGTTGCTTTATTATTATTATTATTATTATTATTATTATTGATTATGATAATTATGGTAATTGTTGGTAGTTGTTTTGTTTCTGTGTTTAGTTGCTGCTGCTGTTTTTTAATTGATGCTGCTGCTGCTTCTGCTGATGATGAAGATTGTTGGTACTGTAGATGGGTTGTTGATGTTACTAATGACAATGAAGATGATGATGATGATTGTTGGTAGTGGAGGTGATGGTTGGTGTGTTTCCTTCTTATTTGTTGCTGTTGTTATTATTGATGATGATGATGATTGTTGTTGGTAATTGAGGTGATGGTTGTGTGTTGATGCATAATCTGGTTACTGCTACAGTTGTTATTATTAATGACTATGCTGATGCTGATGCTGATGATGATTGTTGGTAGTTGATTATGATTATGGTTTGTAGCTGGGTTGTTGTTGGTGTTGTTATTGATGACACTGATGATGAGGATGATGAATGTTGGTAGTTGTCTGGTTGTTGTTTTTTTGCTGTTATTTGTCTACTAATTTATTTAAACAACCACTGTTCCAAGGATGCTGATGTTTTGTACACCAATATTGGGCCATATTGTGTCTAAAATGTCTGGACCTCTATCTATTTTTTGTTTATAGAACTATTGTATAAAAGCAAAATTACATCCATGCAGATAATAAGTACAAACGCTTTTGCTTATTAATGTTGCATAATTAATTATTGTAAGTAATAATTAACAGATTAATTATTGCTAGATGTTGTGTGTTGTAGCACAACTGATGGTAGCTGTGATAGTGTTTGTTGTTGTATGTTGATGTTGGATATTGCTGTTTTATTAATTAATTTTAATTAATCAAGCTACTCCTTCTCTCTGACCCCAGTACCTTTCTTGGTCATTGGTGTGACTGACAGTACCTCCAGTTTTTGGCTGCATGTGTTCTAATAGGATTTATCATTATGGCATTTCCCTGTGCTGTATGCACTTGACCTACAAAGCACTGAAAGGTTTATCATCTGTGAAGACTGAAGACTCATAGATAGGCTTTTTTTTTTTTTTTTTTTAACACTCATGGGTTTATGCTGACCTCTGCTGGTGGGAGGTGAGAGGTATTGGCACCTTCAGAGTTGTGTATGTCAAGTTTACATGGTTTCTCTTTGCTTGGTTGGTTTCCTCCAGGTACTAGGGTTTCCTCCTAAAGTCAAAAAACATGCCGTGTAGGCTGAATGGTCCATTGTGTCCTCTGTCTTTTGCCCTAAGGTCTTTGGGTTAGTCTCCTGGCCCATACACAGAATCAAGGTACAGAAAATAATTGACTAAATAAAAAAAGTTATTCCCATTTGACTTAAGTCATTTACATGGTCACGTTCTGTTAGGTTTAAGAAGAGTGCCAATGTTGTTAAGTTTTAAGGTGAATTAATCAAGAATTATTGTTATATGTGTGTGGTACGCACCAGTCGGGCCCCAAACCGGGAGAGAACGACAACCACACACTCATCCATGATGTGTGAAGATTTATCATCAGCAATGAGAGCATGTTTAAGCTCTTGGCCAGGTGCCCTGTGTCACTTACTGTATGTCCTGGACATCAAAGGAACCAGTCATCAACATTTAAATCACAGAGAGACCCGGACAGACAGACGATAGGAAGTACATTAGCATTTTCTTGTTAAATGGGTTTCAGCAGACACAAGCTGGTTGTATTATATTTGTCTGAACATGGCTGTAGGAAGTGTCACTATACAGTATAAGGAAGCAGGATGCACAATGTAGGGGTTGTTTTATGGGCATAGAGGCGTGGGAAAATTCACATCGTATTACAAAACCTTATAAGATCATTAATAAAATTTTTAAAAAGTATCAATCCCTTTCAGGATAAAATATACTGTTAAAGAGAATGAAGGGAGCACTTTAATGTCCTATTATTAGTTTATTCATATATATTAATATCCTTATAGTGTTTTATAACACCCATCATGTGTTAACACCCATCATGCCAAAGTCAAATTGGGACAAGGTGTTCCCATTATTTTTGAGCAGTAAAGTTACTGAAAGGTGCCGTAGTGGTGGAGTAATGGTTAGCACTGTGGCCTCGCACCTCTGGGGTCCAGGTTTGATTCCTGCCTCAGGATCTGTGTAAATAAATACAATGGTCACCATTGGCCTCCACAGTCACTAGTTGGACTACAGAGGTTCCTAGATGGATGGCTAGATTGATTGTTACTGAAGGTGAATGAATGAATAGCAAAGAAATTGGAAAGGAGTGTGTTGTTTTGTTTTATATTGCACTGTCTCACTCAAATGGCGGCATGATGGGTTAGTGGTTAGCATTGTCGCCTTGCACCTTCAGGACCTGGGTTCGATTCCCGCCTCAGGTCCGTGTGCACCCCCGTGCTTGGTGGGTTTTCTCTGGGTTGTCGGGTTTCCTCCTGCAGTCCAAAGACATGCAGATTAATTGGTGTTTCCAAATTGCCTGCGCTGGTGGAGTAATGGTCTGCATGCATGCTGGGTAATGTAGTCCCAGGTAAAGGTTTTGCTCTCACTCTCCCTTACTCATCGTCTATACCACTTTATCTGGAAGTAGTGTTAGAGTTTGAAGAAATAGTTAAAAGATTAAAGCTAAAAATAAGCTGATAAGCTGATGTAATAGAACATTATTATTTCAAGTTGAAGCCCACGTACATGTCTGCCTGTCTTTCTGTACGGTAGAACCCCCTGCCTGAATTACTTCGTATTAAAAAGAGTTGATGTTAATTGATGTTAATATCCAGGTAGTTATTGGAGACTCAGGTAGACTTGTAGGGAATTCCAGTCCTGAACTATCGAGAAACTGCAGCCAAGTGAACATGTCTGTCTGTCAACATCAGTCGAGGCCAGAACCGTCTTCATGGTAGAGGGAAACCGTTCCCAGACACCAGACGCATCCCAAAGGGACACACGAGGCATGCATGTGGCGAGATTTCCAACCAGAAGCGGGGCACCAGGATGAGTCAGACAGGTCCAAAGGTTTTGTCTGTACATTGGTCAGAGCTCACTCTTTCAATGATAACCTGAAACCAGTCTCAGAAAATTTATGTATGTCTGTCTGTATGTTTGTATGTCTGTCCAACAAGATTTTGTCATAGCATCATGCAAAACTGGCTGGACAGAATTTTATAAAACTTTGGAAACCTGCACATAAATGAAATTTAAAAATTTTGACAGCGGATTGCGCATGCGTCAAACTGTGGGCCTTTCTTTAATTGACAGCTGGACAGACTTTAATGAACCTTTTGCACTCAGATATCTGCCTGAAGATTAACCTGAACCATAAGTTAAACCAAAATGTGGAGTAAAAGTGATGTTATGAACAGTTACAGTATGTGCTGGGTTTTATAATCTACTTAAGATAAGCTACTAATAAGCTACTTGCTCAATGTAAATAAACACCTGCACCAATAGATATTAATTAGAAAGGCTAAGCTGAATATTTTTTTTACTATGATTACTTCATATTTTCACTGCTGAAATAACAGCGCTGAAGTGTAATAAGTGAATTTAAACATGCTGTAGTCGTTTTAAGCCAAATCTTTTATCTTTATGTTTATCCAATTTCTTATCCTTTTAACTATTTCTACAAACTCTAACGCTTGTACAGGATAAAGTGGTATAGAAGATCATGAGTAAGAGTAAGAGCAAAACCTTTGCCTGGGACTACATTACCCAGCATGCAGGCGGACCATTACGCCACCAGCGCAAGCGCGCGTGCTACGCTCCACCTAGCGGTCATTAAAGCCATACGCGCTCGCGGAGCATCGCAGAGCTGCAGCGCGCGCATCTCTCCGCAACGTCCACAAAAAAACAGGTAAAAAGCGTTATTTTGTGTTTTTACATAAATGATTTTCACTTCTCACGTTTTGCATTTTACTCGTAGGTAGATTTATGTTTTTAATCCCATACATTAACGTTAGGTCTCCGTGGTTGTCAGGGACACCGGCGTCGCCTGGACACTTGACCGTTACTTCATCATTATTACACTTTATTTCTTTAACGGTCGCGTGAGGTTTGAAGAACTGGAATTAGCCAGTTAGCAAGAAGGCGAGTTAACTGTTGAGTCCCATTAAACGTGTTTATTATATTATCTTTTGAGGAGAATTTCATATTTAGAGCTGCTTGTTAAAGACCACTGGATGTGTGGGAGACTGCGGTAAATACCACAGCGGAAGCGGCTTCAGTAGCTCAAGTGTTGAAGCGTTTTTCTGTCAAACTTCTAACTGAAGCTAATAGCTAACAGGCTGCTCTGTCATGGAAGCTTAGCTCAACGCTACATACAGTACTACAGGTGAATACGGTCCCTTTTAAAATATGTTTTAACACCTAAACAACCAT
>JAOTQY010000028.1:9841468-9858494 GCA_026413445.1 Dolichallabes microphthalmus
GCAAGAACTATTACAGAAAGGCTGACCTCTGTGTCTTAAAATAACAACTACTGTAACTGTTGTTTTTCTTGTTGTTATGTAATTACCTAATCCCATATGAGTTATTTTTTAGTTTTGAAATCCCCAGTATTGTTGTAGAATGTAGAAAATAAATCACTAAACAAAAACAAAGAAACTTGCAAGTGACTCCAAACTTTTGAACGGTAGTGTACATACACGCACCGCGCACTTCTTTAGGTATACCTGTTTAACTGCTTGTTAACCCAAACATCACGTGGCGGCAGCAGCAGTTCAATACAGTTGGGTGTGTAGACATGGTCAGAACGATCTGCTGAAGTTCAAACCAAGCATCAAGAAATGTGATTTAAGTGACTTTGACCATGGTATGGATGTTGTCAGTAAAACATAAAAAGGGTCTGTAGAGAGAGAATGACCTGAGAAAGAGACAATATCCAGTGAGTAGCAGCAGTTCTCTGGGTGAAAATGCCTTGTTGTAGTCAGCCTGAGTCGAGCTGATAGAAAAGCAACAGTAACTCAAATCAATCTCGTTACATCCGAGGTATGACGAAGAGCATCAACACATCTACAGCAGCAGAAGACCACACCCGGTGTCTGGTGAGAATTGTAGCCTCGGTTTCCTGACTCTCCACTCCTTACCTAAGCTTGCCCAATCAGTGATGATCCTCTATTTCTAATGGTAGGGTCAGAATTTGATTTAAACAATATGAAAGCATGGATCCATTCGGCCTTGTATCAATGGTTCAAGCCGGTAGTGGTGGTGTAATGGTTTGGTGGATATTTTCTTGCCATTGTTTAAATACTACAGCCTACCTAGGTATTGTTGCTGACTATAAAATGCCAAGTCAAGTCACAAAGCTGAAATCATCTCAAAATGTTTTCTTGAGCATAACAATGAGTTCTCTGTACTCAAGCGACCTCAACAGTCACCAGATCCCAATCAAATAGAGCACCTTCGGGATATGCTGGAGCAGGAGATCTGCATCATGGATGTGTAGCTGACAAGTCTGTAGCAACTGCGTGCTGCCATCATAGACCGAAATCTCTGTGGAATTTTCGTAGTATCTTGTTGAACCTATTCCATGAAGGTAAAAGTGTAATACTAGTTTGTTATACAGTGTCAACACTAACAGTTTCTATATATTTTTTAAGATAAGAAAAAGTGTGCAGTGTGGATTGGTAATCGCAGATGCTGCTCATGATAACAATCAGATCAACAGCAGAAAGATTTGAATAGCTTGTCAGTCTGTGCATGAAATCTCTAAACGCTGGAGATCAACTTGGAAACCAGATGGACAGGGATGTTTTGGCTCTGGTGTGCCATCCAGTTAACATGAGTTTTAATCCTGCAGATCTACACAAGATACTCAAGCGAACGTATTCAGCGCCGCCACATGGGTAGCAGGTGCGTGCATGTCTGCATACGTGTTGAAAATTAAGTATATTTCCACCTTGCAAGGTCACTGATAAATAGACCAGCTACACCTCGTGATTTATCAGTGTCTCTTCCTCAATTCTGATTAAGGCCACGCCGACTTTGGCTTCTAAAAATCATCTAACATAAAGTCTGACACCACAGGCCGAAATGTACAGCTGCACTTACTTCCAGTCCAGATGTATGGATGTGACATCATGTAGCTTAGACATCACCAGAGACTGATAAAGATTGAATGTGTACAGACTCAGGAGCAGGCAGTGAGGAGTCTCTCATTGATGTATTCGTCTACAGCCGTAGACTGGATGACATGGCCGTGGAATGTGATTTCTTTTCTAGTAAAAGAAAAAAATAATAATCATCAAACTCACATGACATATCTAGTGTTTGTGTGTGTTTGTGTTTGTGTGTGTGTGTGTGTGTGTCTTCTTTCAGCAGGCTGGAAATGTTGTAATTGCTTTAAGAGAACCATCTTCATATCACCGCATGACAAACAAAGCTAATTGAAGTCTGCAGGTGCAGTGTTGACTTTTCGTTATTAGGTTGTAGTCGCATAATATGGCTCGGGGGTGAAGGAGGGGGTGAAAAGGAAAAGGAGAAAAAAAAAATACATGTTATTATTGCTTTTGATTCACAGTACCAGTCCAAAGTTTGGACACACCATCTGATTCATTGTTTTTTGTGTTGTTTTTATTGTTTTCAACTTTGTATATTAATAGTGAAGACGTTGAAATTATGACAGAACAAATCTGCAATTATAGAGTCGACACAGACTTAATATTACATGTGTAAGTACAGTATGTATGTTAGTATGAGGAGAAAGGATAAAATAAAGACACTACTGTATACTGCAGCAAATACAATGTGCTGTATAAACATCTGTGACAGACACTTATATGAATAAATATATAAATGAGTATGCAAAAGAAACAGTCATGTGACAAAATAAACAAGATGTCGGAAACCCAAAGAAGTGAAGATTTTTCTTGGCCGATTCCATAAAAACCTTGCGCCCCTTCTTTTTTTTTTTTTCCCGACTTGGCTCTGTGTTCATCATGATGGTTATTTAGAAGGAAATTTTAATGAGGTCTCAGGTCACGTGATCTTAGTGCAGTGGAAGGGCGGTTGGGCCTAATTAGCATACTAAAAGTACAGGCTAAACCAAACAATTTTCTAAATAATGTTTGATACTGTAGATAGATAATCGAGTAACAGAGATTATTGATTATGGTGTGTCCCCGCCTCATGCTCTAAGTCTCCTGGGATTGGCTCCAGGCCCCCTGTAACCATGAATACAGGATAAAGGGGTTCAGAGGATGAGTGAGTGAGTAAAGGAGAACGAGTGTCCAAACTCATGGCTGGTAACGCACTGTACGTCATTATGCACTTGTTTCCATTTTTAAATTAATTTTAGTTATTATCCATTTTTTTAAATACTTAATAGTTCTTATTGTGGTTTCTTTTGATATTTCTTCTGTTTAATTGTGATTTATCTTTATTTATGTTTTTCTTTAAACTGTAAAGTTGTAAAGGCTCCGTCAGCACCAAGAATTCGAAATTCCGACGAGGTTGACAAAGACGTGGACTCAGCATCGGCCTACGATACAGCCTCCATGCACATGTCTCTGAATAGCCAGACGACTTACTGCGTATAACCCTGGAATGCCAGCAGCATTGGTGACAGCATGTTCTGTATCATTTCCTAGATGACACCAATAGTCTGTCTTGTCTTGGCGTTGTCACTCTTGGCCTTCACGCCCTAGTGGAGCCAGGTGTTGGGAATCTGCTCCATGGCCTGGAAATGGTATTCCTGACAACTCCACACCATCTGGCGACGTCTGCTTGCATTGCATCAAGTTGAAGCATCCCGATGTCTCTTGCTCACTCTCTGCTTGCATTGTCTAAATATTGTGAAGACACAATTAGAGTGTTTACGTTACTTTTGATACCAAGACATGTCAGCTGGACAGAATCACACTTAAGAAGATGTGTTAGTCAGATTGTCCACTATAAAGTAGCGCTTTAAACTGTACAGATTTTTGTAAAAATGCTTTATAGTGTAACTTGTCCATGAGTGTATAGTGCATGTAGTCCATGTAGTGTGAAAGTGCATTCGCAGTGCATCCGCCTCTTTGTTGACGTCATCTGTGTGTTCCGTCAAACGCTTCTGAATTTCGTAAACAACCGCTGCAGTATAAATAGCACAAAATTTCATTAACAGATGATCCAAAGCCACACGCTCGCAATTACGACGCCAAGGCCTCGTCTGTATTAAGGAAACGACGACTGGAAGCACTAATGGCGCTGACTTACACTTTACTGTCAGCCTCAGTCTAATGCTATCATTTGGATAAAAGTGGGCGGGTACAAATCGGGTGGTTTAATGGGATTAAAAGGACATTAAGGACATTTATATTGTAAGTAGGAAAGAAAAAAGAACGCGAATGTATTTCAAGCACGCGTCGTCCAATCACGGATTCACACATTAATAAAGAGGAAAGAAAATCTGCAATTGAATGATTATATTTCGTAGTGTAGCTGTAGTGGGCTGGGACAGACGACTTCTCTAGCAGGACGAGGTTTTATTACTGTTTTTGTGAACCTCTGTTTAAAAATGTCGTTTTTTTTTTTTTTTTTTTAAAGTTTCCTCTTTCCTTCTTCTTTCTTAAAACTGAGCCTGCTGTGTCGATGCCAATTCACTGCACCAGCAAGATCACCATAAATCACCATATTCATGTTTTTATCTCGCTCATTCTCACATAAGCAGGCCAAGAGTGACTTCCTGTCACTGTTTGCTTTTCAGAGCCTGGTCTTGTTATGTTTTTCTAAAACTGTAGACCCTCTCTCTCTCTCTCTCTCTCTCTCTCGCGCCTCCCTACAGTACATGTCAGGCTCATTACCCAACCAGACGGGACACTGTGACCAGGATGTAGTTCCGTGCTCCTCCACCGCACTTCTGTACGACCCACACACACACAGAAGTGTGTGTGTGTGCGCGCTTTACTGATGATCATGGGACGCAGGATCAGTAGAGAAGCAGATGGTGTAGGCATTTAGAGAATGTCGGCCTCCCCGACAGGCCTGTGCAGGTCTCCCTTGTCTTGTGCAGGAGAGGTGGAAGAGGGAAAAAAAGGATGGGTGAATAAAAATAGGCTTGACGTACAAGAAGCAGCTTTTAAATCACTGATGTTTTGTGGGGAACTGTAAAGACAAGCACAATAACATGTGAGGTAATGTATGTGGATGCTCATACAGTACTAGCATGTGTGTACACGAGTGTTTTATTATTGTGAGGGGTGAAACAGATGAATTCTCCATATTATCTCAAGAGATAGTGCGTTATCATGAGGTCATCCCTAGCCGGAAGCCTCTGGGAGGGAGGACATGGTTGTATACTCTCTCTCTCTTGTCAATCACAGCAGCTCTGACTCCAACCTCTTGCCTTACTGAGCTCATGTATGTAATAGAAGACGGACATCACTTTCCTCTGAGTGTGTTAAAGATCTGGCTGACTAGCTTCACATGTCTCAGAGAAAGCACGAGATTATCTTTCCACCCTCCCTGGTAGCGCCCTGGTTTGACATTTAATCCCATTTTACTTCATCTAGCACAGTGCTACATCAATCTCATGTAATACAGAAAATAAATCAGAAAAACTGCTGCTAAAGTTTAATCAAAAATCTGACAGTGTGTGTACGGGATTCTTCTCGTGCTTTGCTTGACTGTCCTCAGTGATGAGAAACTCCGCCACCCTGCAGGCTGCTTGATTTTTCTCAAATGTTTTCTCGAATCAACACGTCCCCACTTAACCCGTCACTGAGAACAAAGATCCTTCAGAGCTAAACATCACATGGTGTTTCTATGTGTGATTTTTATGAAGTGTGTGAGCCACTAAACCCAGGAGAGCCACAACTGGCCTCTTGCCCTGTTCCCAAACTCAGCCATGCGCACACACACACACACACACACACACACACACATATATACAGTACGTACACACACACGCACGCACGCATACCAGAGCAACAACTGCGCAGGGAGATACAAAAAGGGACAGGAAGTCTAGCAAAGGACAATGAGGTTGGAGTGGGACGTCCTGCACGTGCAATCCATCTCGCCGCTTTCTCCTCCGTCACGCTGGATTTCTTTCCTCTCTCTTCCTCCTGTCATACAGACACACGCTCATTTTAAATGCATGACATCATAGAAGAGAGCTCCTGCACAACAACACCCCCCCAATACACACACACACACACACACACACTTCCATCCTGCTTCTTATCCCCTTCCAGACTTTTCTCCGAGCACGCGCGCACGTATGTGTGTTTGTGTGTGAAAGAGAGAACGTGCGGCACCACATGTTCCCCTTCTCATCCTGTCCGCTCTTAATATTAATAACGGCTCTCCAGGTAATAGAGCGCACAGGGACCTCAGTGATGCCGAGAGCTGAACCGTTCACAAGCTGTACTGCACCAGGGTTAAGCGTATCACACAAACTATAATCAAATTTCCCTAGAGATAGCTGAGATTAACAAAATATCTGCATATCCAAACATATTTTTGTTCCTGGTAACCTAATTCAGTGCTCAATCACAATGGAATACTCGAGGATTATCATGTAGAGGTTATTATTATTGTTCATTTAGAGGTTTAGCAGCATGTCAGCTTTAATCAGTTAGACTAGAACATACTAGACTAGGATGTACAGTACATCGTTATCTCCAAATGGAACAACAGTGGATCTTTGCTAAAGTACTCAACCTAGGAAAGTTCTAACATTGATGACTCTCCTGGGAATTACAAAAAACGTTTAATAATAATACATTTTATTTATAATGCACTGGTGGGTAAGAAGGGCAACCTTGTATTCAATTCTGAATGAAACAGGGAGTCAATGGAGAGAATTAAGGATGTGCATAATATGGTCAAATTTACGTGCTCACATCAGGATCCCAGCAGCGCAGCTTTGAATATACTGCAGCTTTTGAAGGCTTTTTCCAGAAGTCCCAATGAGGAGTGCATTGCAGAAGTCCGGCCTGGTGGAGACAAATGCATGGACTAACTTTTCCGCATCTGCAAATGTAAGTGCTGGACGCAGTTTAGCAGTGTTCCTGAGAAAGATGTCTTACAGTACACAGATGTTTGAAATGAGCCTCATACGTCAATTGAGAGTCCATTTTAACCCCAAGGTTAATAGCAGAAGTTGACTACGGGATATTATGACCAGAAAAGGTAATGCTAGTGATGTTAGATGTCCTAACCTGTTGTGGGGTGCCTACTAAAATAGCTTCAGTCTTAGAGCTGTTCAGCTGCAAGAAATTTTGCTTCATCCATGACTTTACCTCCTCCAAACAGATGGTCAAAGTGGATGATGGCGGAGTAGATGAGGAGGTTGATTTTATCCTGAGGTAAAGCTGAGTATCATCAGCATAGCAATGAAATAAAATACCATGCTGTCTGATGACACAGCCCAGAGGAAGCATATAAAATATAAACAACATGGGGCCGAGCAATGAGCCCTGAGGAACACCACAGGTAACAGTGTGTAGCAGATTTAGCGTCTCCCAGGGCAACATGCTCTGTTCTTCCAGCAAGATAAGATGAGAGCCAGTTGTAAACAGAGTCAGAGAGACCTACAGTATGACGTAATCCGTGAAGAAGAATGTTGTGATCAACAGTATCAAAGGCCGAAGTCAAGTCCAACAGAATGGGAAGTGATGGAGAGCCAGCATCGGCCGACATCAGCAGGTCATTCGTAACTCTAACCAGAGCTGTTTCCACACTGTGGCAGGGGCGGAAACCAGACTGGAATTTCTCAAACAAATCATTTTGTTGTAGAGTAACTGATGCTGTGCAGCAACGACTTTTTCCAGAACTTTCGAAAGGAAAGGGAGGTTAGAAATAGGCCTGTAGTTTGCAAGCACTTCTGGATCTAAGGTGGATTTTTTTTAGAAGTGGTCTGAAGACAGCAGTTTTCAGCAAAGGGTGAACATATCCAGACTGGAGAGAGTGATTTATGATCCTGGTAATCAGGGGACTTATAGCACAGAGGTTGGATTTAACCAGAACTGCCAGAAAAGGGTCCAGAGCACAATTTGACTGTTTCACCTTTCTGATAATGACCTCAACCACTTGCTGCGTAACGTCAGAAAAACAGCTGAAATGTTGCAAAATCCCCTTTTTTAAAATTATAATATTTATTATATACAATACTTCAATGACCTCTACCGCTTTTAGGGTGATATTCTATGGACTGATAAACTGAAAGTCTTCTACACAGGATCCCACAATGAGAATATCATGACAGGAGGTAAACGTGGTGGTGGTGTGCGGGTGTGTGGGTGCTTTGCTGCTTCAGGGCTATATAATTGATAGAACCACAATTTTTTTCTGCTCCCAGAACTGGACACAAGGCCAAGTCCACCTCTGAATGGCTCAAAAAAACAGCAACGAAATTACAGCTTCGGCATGGCATAGACAAAGTCACAGCCTGCAGACTTCTTTTGCAAGACAAGTTCATAGTGAAAAGCTTCTAGCAAGCCTTTCCTTTAGTAAATAAAATTTATTTTTAAAATCAGTTTTGTGTTTAGAGCAAAGACAGGGACAATATGAGATACAGTACATAATATTCTTGTATATATAGTATTTTTTATATACAGTACAATTGAAATAAAAGTATACTCTAATAAACTAATAATGCTGTCTGTATCATCTTATACTGTGCTGATCCTTCCTATGTTTTTATCACATACAGTATAGGTACTCCAGTTATGTACAGTTATGTAAATATCTCATTCACGCTGTACAATAAGAGTATCTTTTTTGTCAGAATATAGCACTGTGTGATCACTCGAAGATTTCAGATGCTACTCTATTAGTTCAGCCTGAGGCAAAAGCACATGGTGGTGTGCTACCTTCTAGTTACAGGTGACTGTCTGAATGCAGCAGTTTTCACAAGTTTCACACCTCTGTGATTTGTCTTTTCCTTGTTCTTTTTGTGTTTTTCTGCTGCTAGAACGTAGACGTGACCAACTTCAGCAGCAGTTGGAGTGACGGTCTGGCCTTCTGTGCGCTGCTACACACATATCTACCTGCACACATCCCTTATCAGGAGCTCATCAGCCAGGACAAGGTAAAACACACACACACGACATACAGTACTGTGCAAAAGTATTGAGCCATCTCATCTCTTGTTTCTTCATATAAAATTTTTATGAAATGATGTAGATTAAATGAAAGAAATGGGAACAAACATTTTACTGTGACAGGCTGCAAAGTGAATAAAGATTCAACTTTGGCTTTGTTTATGGCTGTAACAACATCAGCAGCAACCTCATTTCCCCTCTCGTCTGCTCCAACCACTCAGCATTCAGCATCACCAGTATACTAATCACCGATCTCATCATCTGTCCTCATCTGCACCTGATTCTCACTGGTTCATGCCTTAAGATAGATGGGTTTTTTTATGCTTGAATGATTCATAGGTCACTGTGTGGCTCAACAAACAAAAAACATTCCTCTGAAACTGCTCAGTCACAGGGACTGGACTGGAAATGAGAGACAAATAAAATCCTTCAGTAAGTCTGGAGAAATATTCCTCAAGACTACTTTAGAAATTACAATTTAGAAATTTACAAATTACTTTAGAAGGTCTGGCCCTTTGGAAGCAATGAGAGGTGACGCAATACTTTGGCACAGTACTGTGTATGACCGTCTTTACTTAATGTCTTGTATGTTAAGTAAGGAATAAAACACACTGCGCACTGCTACAGTATAAGGATGGAAAGTTATTGACAGCATGATTTTACTTAGACATAGTTCCTCCTCCATGGAGGAACGGCCATTAACAGATCTGTCCACAACGATGAACTGTCCACCGTGGAACGCCTTTGTAAAGTCAATAAAGGTGACGCGTAACAGCTGCTGGGATTCTTTACTTAACGTACAAGCTCGTACGATAAGTAAGGAATAAAACACAGTGGTTGTGCTGTTATAAGAAAACACTTTAAAACATTGTGTCGTGAAGTATTTTATTTCTCTTTCATCACGGCAAGTTTAATTTATTAACAAACATCACATACTTTTTCATTTATTTACATCTGTTCTGGAACATCTGTTCACTCATTCATTGTTTATCCCGTTTATTTTGTATACAGGGTCATGGGGGGCCTGGAACCTAGGGCATGAGGCAGGGTACACCCAGTCCATCAGAGGACACACACACACACACACACACACACACACAATTCGGGAACACCAGTTATCCTAATCTGCATGTCTTTGGACTGTGGGACGAAACCAGAGAACCTGGAGGAGACCGGAAAAGGCAAAGTCCATACCGGGGGGAAATAATTACAAACTGACACTAGAGACTCCATCCATAACTGTTTTGCTGTATCAGTGATTTTTATTTGTTATATCTGAGCTGTGGATGACGCGTCACTCCTGTGAACAACCCGCACCTTAGTTCTAGAAGTTCAGAAGTTCATTTTTAATCATGCCGCCTCTTGGAGTTATTAATACTCACCTCTTGTACTACGGGTCTATTGTTCAGTCTCGCTCCTGATACCTGACGCTGTTAGTCATCAAACATGCCGTGTAAGTCCTCAAAGCTTCCCCTCTTCTGCTTTGTCTCTTATAATGAATGACTGGCAGCCTGTTGAAAGAATTTATATTAACAGATGGCACATGGACGGATGACGGAACACAATACACAGTAAACAAACAGTTAACTCATCGCACTGGTGAGGGGAGAAAGAAACTATACTCCATTTTCTTTATTTATTTTTCCCCCCCCAGACATGTGTATATATATATATATAACTTTGCCACTGAGAGCTCCGGGAGTAAAAAAAAAATGGTGTTTACGAGGAAGATTTGAGAAACGATGACGTTTATTCGAAGGCGTTTGGTTTTCAAGGTGACTGCAACAGAAACTAGCTGCACATGCCATACATTTAGGTTTCGACTCCTGACACAGCAGGCAGCTATTTACTCAGCTGTGACGTTAATTAATTAGAGAGAAAATACCAAATCTTTCAGCTTTATGGATTACGTACAGGCTTCTAATGATTAAAAATGTTTGTGTGTGTACGTCGCCTGTGTACGACGCTTTCATCTGTTTGATTAAAAAAAAAATGATTATGTTCTCATATATTACATGGTGACTCGAGTAGCTCATGCTTATTGATGTGGACGAGCTGCTAAATAGAGAAAATGTTATGCAAACCAACATTAAAGCTGTAATTAGATGTCTTTGGCATGATATGTTAACAAGCAGAAGATGCACAGATGTTTATTTTGGTTCTGTGCGCCACATGTGGTGCGTATCGACAGCCAGGCCAGTGTTTATTATTGTCGATTGGGATACTCGTCGCCTGGTCCGTCTTTCTGTGTGGTATTTGACCTTTAATACTTGCGTTTGTTTTTCCGCAGGGCCGCAATCTGACCTTGGCCTTTCAAGCAGCTGAAAGTATCGGGATTAAACCTTCTCTGGTGAGGAAACACACCGCACACATACGGCTCGGCTCGTACGTGCACGACAACACGCAACTTAACCGTCCAGTAAATACACGCTCTCTTCAGCTGATAATGTTGAAGCTGAGACACGAAATACTGTACATACAGTACGCGATCCCCCGGTGAATGGCTTAAGGGTGGAAATTGTTAAACGCTGAGTTGTCAAACTGCAGGAAGTCATTAAAAGGTATAGAAGAATAGCTTTGAGTCAAATGCAAACTAGAGAGGAAAACCGTATAATAGACAGCAGTGCAGCGCGTTCACACGGCTGATACTCCATTGTATTTCCAACATAGTAGGTTTTATGACTTTTTGCACTGACTCACCGACACTGTGTGTGTAATTTTGTTGATGAAGAACGATGAAGAAAAGGTGTGCGTTTGTGTTCCCAAAACCAATACAAGCGCAGGATATTCTGACTACAGAAGCTAATACTGATTAAAATAATCCAGACGCCAATTCTCAAGCAGGTCCACCTTCGTACACAGAGAATGCAATCGGCTTTTATTTCCTGCATCGGAGTATAAATAGTGCGCCGCTTACGCTGCATCTTTTGATGTTTTGTATTGTTTTTGTTCTGGAATAGTTCCAGAGTGGTTGATTGGCCTGAACTTTAGTAAAGAAAATGAAATATGAAATCAGTAATAACAGGGACAGAAAGCAGGAAACCGCGATCTACACGTGAATCCAGTTGTCTGGATCTTCATCTGGAATATACTGTATACCCTGTGTGTGTGTGTGTGTGTGTGTGCACAGGTGAGGAAATGGTGCCTCTTCTTACAGCATGTAAGAGGCATTTTTTTTTTCCCCCATGACTTCGGCTCCACTCGCCGAAACATCACTTCAAATCAATACAGAAGCTCTTTTGATGGATCGCCTCTATACTCCAATGAATCATTTCTATCCTTGTGGGGAAGCCGCTCTCCTCCAGGGTGACCCCGCCCACATAGCAGAAGACCTCACCAAACGGTGTCGATCGCATCCTATCACACACCATCACACTCTCAAAACCCGCAACCGGATCAGAGACTTTTTGGAGCAATAGTTTAAGGCGGCGCTTTTTATCGCCATCAACGAAATACCATCTGAGCAGCGGAAACATCTTTTGGAAGAGGTCGGAAAATCAATAAATCAATGCCCGAGTGCATTAAAGCTGTTCCAGCGGATCGTGAAGACCCCAACATCTTATCGATGCACTTTGTTGTTTTTTTTACCTCTTTAACTTGTCACCTGTCTGTCTCGGATTGTTCGTTTGATAATTGCTATGTATAAATATATGAAATAAAAATTTATAAAAACATATGTTTTAATACCTAGTTGTTATTTAATGCGTGGTTTCAGTGTAATTGCTAATTTTTGTATTTGAGAACCTAATTTATTTGAGAATTTAAAAAGATTGAAGAGTGTAGAATTTAAACTCTAAAGGGCTCTACTTTTAACATGCTCGTCATTTCATGTGGATTATACTGTAGTGTTGTGTTCCCTTATTATTTTTTAGAAACAGTGAAAATGCTTCAATGAGCAAAGTTTTGACTTTTTAAACTGAGTAAAGCATCAGTAATATCACTGGTATGACGCTACAAATGTTGTTCAGTTTTACTTGAAAGTTTGAGTAAAGAATGGTTTCTAAATGACACAAATAAACTCAGAACCGGAAGTGTTATTTGGTCCAGCAAACCTCACCAAGCCTCCGCCGTCTCTGGTCATGACGCTTGTCTTCTGACCTGTCTGATCTGATAGAAGACAAAGCAAATAGCAATGACATGAAGCAGAACTGGAACCGTGCCCGCTGCTGTCCATTCCTCTTCTGTTTTCTCTCTCTCTCTTGGTCTCAAAGCTGAACAAGATTAGATTTGTTTTCTGCCAGGCTCAGAACGATCGAGGGACAATTCAGAAATCATGATATCAGAAATGCCGGTACCTTCTATACGTTTTTTTTATGTTGTTGACATTTCACAGTCCAGAGGCAGTGAGTTTGTTTTGGCCTCCATCCCCTTGCCATGAATCATTCAGCAGCTTTAAACCCTAATCAAAGGACGGCTGGGAAAGATATAGTGCTGTGATTTTTGGGAAGTGCTGTTCTAGCTTAAATTACGGTAAAAGTATTGCAGATTTCCAAACGCCCTCTGGAAACGTTTTCATCAGGTTCCTCTTTAATTACCTGTTGTATTTATCCAATTAAACATTTGTATATTAAAATGAAAAATAAAAACCTGTCAGCAACAACTTAAAAATATGGAAGAAATAAAACAACGGAAGCGCGTGCAAATGCTTTTTTACCCGCGGGATTCCTGGTAAATTAGATCCATAAAATATTTAACACTCAGCGTTTCAGCTCGCACTCGCAACTATTGCACAGGAAATATCTGGAGGGCGGGGTCGATAGATTGCACTGGGGGAAAGAAGGTATTGGTCACACTAGTGACATGAATACAGACCAGGTAAAAGAGCTTCTTGATTCCTTTCTTTAAACACTAAGGCACCATTTTGGAGAGAGAGCCCTGAGGGACGGGTATGATGGATTAGATGACAGGGAGAAGGTTAGTGCTGATACTGAAGCAGCGGACGTTGCGCTGATCAGCGTCCTTCAGAGGTGATGCCGAAAGGGGAAGAAATCCCGTTATTATAGGAAATGAAATGATATTTCAGGAAAATGGAAGCATGGCTGAATATGCATCAATACTACAGTATATTTGCGCACAGAGCACAAGTATGTTTTTTTTTGGTATTTACTAATATTAATACAAAAACTCTTCTTGTAATATTGAGTTTTATGTTTAAGATGTTGGGTTCTGTGATCAGGAAGAAGGCAGACGCTTCTCAGTGTTCAGTGCTCGCTGACCTGAACTGCTCAAACATGTTTAACAAGCCACTCTCCGTTACTGAGAGTCCTCTAATATTGTTTAAACACCATAAAGACGCTTTTATCAGGCCAGTCGTATCGTAGGAAGACGCTTCCTCTATCCATACAGTGTGCTTGCTATCTAATCATTGATCGTGTACCGAGAATGCCATGTGCTGAGTATACTGTAGTGTGAGCACAGTGTTTGTGTCTGCTGTGCTATTCTTGGAACACGAGTGATTGTTGATGCGTCTTACTAACTGTGGCGTCGCTGCTATCTGCCCTCGTGTCTTAAGTCTGTAATCCCCACATCTGATGAACATGCCGAGGAAAATCCCCGGTCTCAACACACTCAGGAGAGATATCGTGAATCGAATCGCTTATTGGCTTTTTGACGAGTTCGAGTTAAAGAACTCGTTTCCTCGATAAGACAGTTTTCATGCACATCTGAAATGAAAGATGTTACAACTGAATTACAGTATATACAAAAAAGTCTAAGATTTACTGTCACAGTGTAAATACGGGTTCCCAAGAATCTTTAATTTATGATCTAAATGAGTTACACACACAGACTGTATGCATGCACTACAGTAATTCATGCCTTTCCTCACTGTTGCACAGATTTGCTATAAGTTATGGACTGTAATAACATAATGAAATGATGATGAATTTTGTAGAAGACGGATCTATCAGACTGGTCTCAACAGCTGAGCCTGGACTCGCAAAATTAGAACAGCACACAGGACTAGAGAATAGATTGAGCTGCAAATTTTTTACTTCCTGGCTAAAAATAGCATTTAATTACACCCTAAACATTTTAAACACGTTTGTCTTGATTAATGCTGGATCGAAAAGAAGGGGGGGGGGGGACCGTAATAAAACATTCAGCCGACGGTGTAATGTAATCTCTGGGGAACGGGAGACAGCCGTTGATAATAGCCTAATAAATAAGTGTTTATTAAAGGAACACACGTCCCAGTAGTGGTTCCTTCTCAGTACAAGCGACGGCAGTGACCAAGGCGAGGTAATTAAGTGACACTGAATGTGCACATGTGGGATGTAGGATTTGTGTCTAATATTTCCATCTCTCCCTCCCTCCCCCCCTCGCTCTTCCCTTTCTGTCTCCCTGTATCATGTTTAGGACGTCGATGAACTGATGCACACCGACAGACCAGACTGGCAGAGCGTCATGCAGTATGTCTCTCAAATCTACAAGTACTTCGAGACTTGACACTTTAATGAAGGAATGGCAAGTGGAAGGCACAGAATCCCAGAAGCACTTTCTGCTCATTTCGTTCCACACACGTGCATCACGGTACATGCAGACGTACAAATGTATATATATATTTGAATGCTCCTCATATATATATTTATAAATATTTATAAATATACAGAATCAAACAAAACATTTTATACACACCACAGGAAAAGAAAAACTTTACAGAATCAAAAGAATAAAGTGTGTAAATATTATATTTATATAATACACATCATACTACTTTTCATTTCCTGAAGTGTGTATACATCTGTTTGGCTGACTCTGTATATACCGTAGACTTGAACGCTCCTCATACACACACACACACACGTCAGACGGAGCTCACAGCAGCGTCACACTTTCAAAATCCTTCCCTTTTACATATTTATATATTCTCAAATGGGAACAGACTAAAAAAGTGATTTCGTCTGGACCCTGGACTGTGTTCTTGTTTCAGCTCGCTTGAAGTAGTTATTTTATTGTTTTTTTGTTTGTTTTTTCCTGCATAAAAGCACGGTACAGGTATTAGTGTTATGCTGTTTACAGAGAATGGATTACTATCCGTTGTATTTTTAAGAAAACTATTTTTGAATCTTGTGTTAATTCCTAGGCACAACTTTAGCAGACTGTAGAAGGGTCGGTTATTTTCTCTACCCTGGTTGACAAGTATTAATCTTAGGAATTAAGATATTTTTCTGACGAGTCATGCTGGGTGTATATACGTAGTACACATAGATGTAATTGAGGTGATATTTAATGCTAACAGTTCACTACTCCATGCCATATGTCTGTACCCTGAGACACATCCTGAAGGAAATAAACACGACTGTGTCCCTGTCTCTCTTTTATTTATTGGCACCACTGATCTATTTTGTCCGCATTGCGAAGTTCTCCTGTCTGAAGGATTTCAGTTTTGCCTGGTGAGATGAATTTATGTCTAGATGTTCTCTGTCTATGTTCAAGTGTTCTTAATTAAAAATAAATAAATAAGGAGGTTATGGTAAATTTGTCAAAAAAGTGTTTTGCTCTGTCACTGCTGATGAAGCTTGCAGCACACAACAGGAGAGAGAAGAGTCGCGATGACACCCAGTTTTATAAGTCTGAAAATGCTCATTAAAACATGAGTGATGGGAGAGGAAGACGAGCACACGAGAGCAAACTAGAACGTGTCCTTCTCCATTCAGGATCCACTACACGTGTTTCTAGAGAAGTCAGATTTCACATGTGATTACCTGTGAAAAACATTCAAATTACACATCAACTCACATGCAAACACCTGACAGCTCTGGGTAACCTGATACATACCTACACCGCCTGGACAAAAAAAAAAAAAAAGGCACACACAATAATATTCATTCAGTCACCAATGTGGTGTCCAGTTCATGTGTGAAAATGATTCCTCATGTCCCCAGAACCGCTCTCTCACAACTGGAGTCCTGGAATATGCCTGTGACATCAAGGAAGAGAAAAACTCCATATGTGATAATCTGTTCATTCAGTACATTCAGGTCGTCAGCTGACTTCATTTTATTGCCCCATAATGTTGCTAAGCCTAGATCTGACCAACTGAAGCAACCCCAGATCATAACACTGCCTCCAGAGGATTGTACAGTGGGAACTACGCTTCCCTTCTGACCCTGACACACATATCACTCTGGAATAAGGTCAGTCTGGACCCATCAGACCACATGACCTTTTTGTATTTCTCCAAAGTCCAATCTTTATGTTACCTAAATTTTTTCCTGATTAGTTTCACTAACAAGTGGTTTTCTTATGGACAGACAGCTATTGAGTCACAATCTTGAGACTTCCCATCACGTTGTGTGTAAATGGAATTACTCTTACTTTAACTATTAAACACAGCTATATATTTCTACTACTCCGGTTTCCTCCCACAGTCCAAAGATATGCAGGTTAGGCTAATTGGTGTTCCCAAATTGACCGTAGTGTGTGA
>JAOTQY010000028.1:9896332-9906788 GCA_026413445.1 Dolichallabes microphthalmus
ATACATATACTCACACACACATACATATATATACATCTGAACAACAAGAAACGGGTGGAGTCAGAAGGTATAAGAGGAAATTAAAAAAACACTACTTGAGCCTCGTTGTTGTAAGAAAAATAATCAATTCATGGTTAAAGTATTGGAGCACAATACTGTCGCTGATTATTCTCCTATAACAGCACACACCGATGTGTATTAATCATTATAGGATGTTGTGAATCTGTTCCAGTGTGAGTTTCAATATAAAAACACAGAGACATCTTCACATACTGTCTACACACTCACACACTGTACAGTACAGGAATTTGTTTCAACTAGTGTTTACATCTGCAGCTCGAAGACTCAATTTTCCCATTTACCTCCTGCATGGAAATTCCAGGAGCACATGACGAGGCTGGGAAAGATTCCTGGGAAGCCAACAAGCCGATACGTTTCACTTCCCGTATTATTAGATTTCAGAGCAGTAAACTCCTAATGAAGTTAACTTTAGTGCCGTGGAACAGCACTGCATCACGGTCGTGGAACATCTGTGGCTAGTGCCGGTCAAAGTTTACAAGATCCAGATGTGTTCGTGGCATGGTGTTCCCACATAACTAACGAACGAATACACGCAGAATGCGATGTTTGCTTTGATCTTTTTATTACTGAAAAATGCGTATGAAAGCTTTTAAGCAAATGTTTGATGGGTAAAGAGTTGTACACAGGGCATGGTGGAAGCCTGATGTGAAACCCTGGTGTCTGTTTTGTTTTGTCCTTGTTATCATATCTGAGGACGTCCTGAACTGAAGCTGTGCTAGATCCATTAACGTATCAGATACACGCTCTGGAATTCAGCCGTTCCCCCGCGCTAGCTTCCCATGGGCTTCTAGGAGAACGCGCGTCAGGCATGATTGATGATACTAAAGAAAAGGCACCCTTCGTCTTAAAATTACTTGTCAATCAAACCCAACACTACAACAACAAAACGTCAAGAACTGTTCAGTGTGCTGGATCTCGCATTTAGATTATTTTTATTTGTACAGTATGCGATATCATCCACAAATAAGTGCTAGTGTGTTTATACACCCTATAAAAAGATTCTGTCTGGACTATTAGGGAGTTTTAAATACTTTAGAGGTTCTACGTAGAACTCTTAAGAAACTCTTTGATTACAGACTATTGCACTGTCCATTGTTTATGTAATTTTACTGATTAAGAAACAACGTTAGCAAAGTGTGTATGACGCTATCTATTCCTCCATCCAATCCCGTATACAGTATATGCATCAAGCCCATTCCCCCCCCCCATCCATTCATCCTGCCACATCCATCCAACAGTCCAAAAATTACTCCATCTAATGTGCCCAATCCAACCTGTCTAATTCTTTATCATAACCATCCAATCTGTCAATCCATCAGTTTAATCACTGGGGCACTGGTGGCTCAGTGGTAGGTGTTTTGCCTGCCATGCGGAAAGCCCGGGTTCGATTCCCAGACAGTGCTCAAACCCCCCAGCCAGTGGATACATTGGCGGTCCCAAGCCCGGATAAAATGGGAGGGTTGCGTCAGGAAGGGCATCCGGCATAAAACCTGTGCCAAGTTGTAGTGCGGACTGGGTATTCCGCTGTGGCGACCCCTTGTCAGGAACAGCCGAAAGACCAACATCCATCCAATTTGTTTTATACTTCTATGACATCCTTCTATCCAAGTCCACCCATCCATCCAGTCCAAGCCCTGTATTCAATCCATCTGTATAAACAGGCATCCATCCATATATCCAATCTGTCTAACCGATAGCATCTATAACATCCACCAAAAAGTCCATCATGCATTCAACCTGCCTGCTTCATCCATTCAATCATTATAATCCACCCATCCAATCAGTCCAACCTGTCTGTGTAATCCATCCATCCATCCATTCATTCATCCATCCATCCATCCATCCATCCATCCAGTCAAGCCGTCCAATCCAATCCGTCCAATTTATTCAAAAGTATCAGTATTTTCCATTTGGTATTTATCCATCCATTTATCCATCCAATCCGTCCAACCCCTCCATCCAATCCAATCAATCCAATCTGATTCATCCTCCCATTCATTCAATCTGTCGCATCCATCTATCTAATCTGCTACAAGCTAGACAACCATCCACCCATCCCTTGCATCTATCCAATCAAGGAAGTCAATCATCCATCCATTGTAGGATTTCAAACATGTGCAAAGTACAAATATAAAGCTCTCTTTAAAGTATCTGTACATCATGTTGCCTAGCAACTAAAGCTCACCGTCCATATAATCACTGATCACTGCGAATATCAACAACAAACGTAGTTATTTTTTACTGTAGATATCACCACATTACAGTATGTTTGCTTTGCTTGTGCCTGGGAACATTAGTGACTGACAAACTCTGGCCCTCGAGCTTCAACAACGACTAAAAACCCAGCAGCGTCTCACTGACATGGGGAAGAATATCTAACGGTCCTCCCTTGAAGGGGGGGAAAAAAAACCCTGAAATCTTAATTTTGCATCCGCATGCGATGTGTTTGAAGTCGTATTTTAGTATGCTTCAAGCTCAAGTTCTGAACGTGTCGGGTCAATGTACTGGTTTAACCTTGACCTTTTTGAAGAATAACGAAATGTCTTTCTGATGAATAAATGTGTCATCTTCCATGTTCTATCCCTCAGCTGACGAGTCAATAAATCTCTCCTTCCCAAATCCCTGTTCTTTAAACCACTGAAGGTGAGCCTCGATTTATTTACGCTCTTCCTCCTTCTCCTAGACTCCGACTCGCGGAAAGTGAAGATCAGAGGAGGAGAAGGACCTTCTTCGACCTCTTAATGGTTTAATTTATGATTCGAGTGCTGCTTTTCCTTCCAGGTTTGGCGACTTGGGTGAGGACAGGAAGTGCGTCGGCAAAGCGTTTGATCTGACATGATCATACAAGTTCGGCAGCTATATAAGAGGAATGCCGAGTGCGTAATGGAAACTGTCCTGTTTGCGAAGGTATAAAATTCTTTCAAAGCAGCTAGTCATGAACTCGCATAACCTCAGTTTCTCCTGAGGGACGATCATCAGTATAGATCTTGTTTGAATTAAAACCATAGCATGATTATCCATCGAGTCATTCCCTGTGTGGCATTTGCTGGGGAAAACAAACAGACTGGTATGGCGTCGTATGGATGTTGATTAATGTTTCAATCTTCAAAACGCAAGGGGACCACATTGTCCCCATCAGGGACACGGTGGTCTAAAGTTCTGCATCTAAAACAAACACCACAATCCGTTTCCACGAGCTCGGACTAACACTTTCTGTTTCTGCTTCCCGTAAACATCTCTCCCGACTTAAACACAATCCTTTAATGCAACTAAATGACTGGCCCCGCTCACACACTCCCCTAGACACGAGTACAGGGACGCATCTCGCAACCCGGTTATTAAAAAGCATCGTTGTGTGCTTCCCTGTGGGAAAAGGCGCTTTTCCGGGAGATACGAAACCACGAACTTCACGGCTCAGGGATTTATTTATACAGCGTCCACGATCGATTCAGGCGAAGCTGAGTTGGACGAGAGGGAGAGAGAGAGAGAGAGAGCGATGTGTGGAAAAACGTTGGCCTTTGAAGCAAACCCTAAACCCTCTGTGGACAGATGAGGCAAGTCCCCAAATGTAGAGCTGAACGCCCAAGAGAGACACGGAAACAAAAGGATGTCATTCTCCCCCCCCCTAAAAAAAAAACAAAAATCATATGCCAGGGTTTCAGAATCAAATCACTCCATCACGTTGTAACACTACGAACGGAGGAAAACCTGCAGACGTCTTCCTTTCTCGCTTTCTCCTGTCAGCCTGTTGCTTAGTACTGCAGGAACACTGTGTCCTCTGACTACTATAACCCTCCTTTCACTTTGCTCATGTGTGTGTGGGGGGTTCAAGTTCCAGTTGCAGCAAACAGAATGGCGTGTGTGCTCAGCAGGAAAATCATTTATTCTCAATGAGCGCACCCACACTGAGCCTTCTGACTGACACCAGACGCGAGAGGAAGTATACCAGGTGCAGTTGCTGAGCGAGTGTGTGTAAGCGTGTGTGTACGTGCACGTGGTGTACGTCTGCCCTTGGAACAGTGTGTGTTATGCTTTGGCATGCAGACGAGCCACTGACGGGACTGTACATGGACGCACACGCCCCGACTTACGTTACCACTGACCTCTCACACAACACGCATCACACACACACCATAGAAAACACAGCTGAATTTTAAAATAGAAAATGTGCGTGTAAAAATAAATACACACACCTCTCACACAGCCGTAACATTACTGCATTAGAAACGGATTGACTAAATAGCAAAAAAGTAAAAAAAAATTATGAGATATGATGCATTAACACATTTCTGCTTGTCTGAAAATCTGCCTCGGCCGTCTGCGAATCCACCTTAATTAAAAGAAGCCTCTTTTAAACCAACTCGTGCTTAATTTGCTTATCCGCACTAATCCGCACTTCCTTCAAGCACGCCGAGCTCCGCGCATCACCTTCAGCGAGGAGTTAGTTGCGAAAATACTTAAATTCTCTCAATTTTACGCATCGTTTGCGATCCCGGGTTCATTTCAATTCCAGTCTGCAGATGAAACCCGGCAGAAAGCAGCGTGCGTCTCTCTGGTACAACGAGCATACGAGACAGAGGTCGAACAAGTGCAGGTGGTCGAGACAGAGGTCGAACG
Source organism: Dolichallabes microphthalmus (assembly GCA_026413445.1). Classification (NCBI taxonomy): domain Eukaryota; kingdom Metazoa; phylum Chordata; class Actinopteri; order Siluriformes; family Clariidae; genus Dolichallabes; species Dolichallabes microphthalmus. The sequence goes on from JAOTQY010000028.1 coordinate 9,901,031, forward strand.
ATGTGCATGTAAATTTCAGCACGTGCCGCAGTGATCTCTCTTGAGTGTTTTGTAAGCTTGTGGAATAAATGTGCCGCTGACGAACACGAGCGCTTTATATATGCAAGTTGTGCAATACAAAGCAACACTCTGATGTGCAATATTCATATTTATTTGACTTGCTTGATAAAACCCCAAATCCTGCTCCATTTGTCGTTCACCGTTTAAAAATTTGGTTTCATGTTGTACAGTATGTTCTCTGGATGAGCTTCCATCACCGAAATGAATTCCTTGTACGTGATAACGTCTGTGCCCCCCCCCCCTCGATTTTCTCCCTGATTTAGTCGTGTCCAATTCCTCCCCGTCACTAGGGGGCTCCCACATTAAGCTACTACTATCACTCAGTCGGGAGGGCCGAATAAGACGCCAGCCGACCACATCTTTTCAAACTGCTCGCGCACGCACTGTTGGGGGTGGCGTAACACACTCTGAGGACAGCGCTATCCGCTCCTTCCGCTTGCGTAAGCTCAGACACCTCTGATTGGCTGTAGAGCCGTGATTAATGTGGAAGCACAAATTACCTCTCTCATCCCGCCCCTCTGAGAGAGCTCGGCCAATCAGCCATCTCCGGCTGCGAGAGGTTACAGCATCACCCGGGAATCGAACTCGCGATCTCCGGATGATTGGGCGTGCACTTTACCACTGCGCCACTGAAAGACTTGTTGATTAAAGCTAATGGATCTGCACCGGATTTAGCGCTTGCGTAATGAAGCCATCAAGTAATGAAGGTTGGAAGGAGGAGGAGGAGGAAGAGCAGCCGTGACCACTGAGCTGCATGACATGAGTGAGATGAACAGGAAATGGGGGGACGCATTTAAAAACAGGGCAAGGGAGGGTCAACTGGGTCCTATTCAATTTAATAAGCCCAATAAGAAACGCCATTTTGTGTGCAACTGAGTGTGTGTGTGTGTATATGTGTGTGGGAGTGCCTGAGGGGTGCTGTGCCCTCGCCAAGGCCAGTGAAGATTTATACCGGCTGTTAGCGCGGCCATTTGGGACGGATTGTAACGGGTGGAGGTGGGGGATGGAGTTTCATCCAGGATTAAGAAAGCTGATGTTTTTATCACATTTCCGCTCGTGATGCACAAGCTACCAGCTCACCTCTCGAAGATCATCCCTCTTTCTTTTTCTCTCTACACACACACACACACACACAGGAGAGATGAATGCCTGGCTTTAATGGTTAGACGCAGTGACCTGGTCAAGAAAAGAAGCTCTTCAAGAGGTCATTCATACCTTAGCATACATACGGTGTACACACACCTCCACGCTCAGCCCGCTCGGCCTCAAAGGAGCATTCAGAGCGAAAGAGAGGGGAACGAGGAGCGAGTGTTTCTGCGGGTGAAATGGAGAAGGTCGGGCAGTGGGAGGGCAAATCCAGGTTTATTTACACGGATTATTGTGCGTGAGAGGTGGTGTGTGTGTGTCGGGTGTGTATTAAGGGTTTCTGTCTGTGTTAGAAAAAACTAAACAAGAGATGGCTATTTGGAAGGGTGTGTGATACCGAGCTGCGGGTCATGAAACCTGCCGAGTTGCAGATCCGATCAATAACCTGCTTGACCCGGTTATTAGGTTAAAGCAGAACTCCGAGCTGATCAACAACAACAACTGTTTATACTAATGTCCTGGCGATGCGTGTCGATGGGGGAAGGCATCAGACATCAAACTGCCGGTGTATGTTTTTGGATCATTTTAAAACGTGTACATTTTATTGCTAGCCGAGTGTGTCGTGAAAAAGTAGAACTTACAAAATGATGATTATGATGCTGCTTATTATTATTATTGTTATTTTGGTCACAAAAACAACCTTAAAATAATCTTATTTCTTTGTCTATGTGACATTTCTCCTTTTTTGCTTAGTCATGTTTTTATAGCTCATTATATTCACTTCATTAATAATGTCCAAGGTTGTGCCGGGGAAAAAAAATGATTATAAGATGAACGAAATGAATAAATCGTTAAAAGGGTTAAAGCTAAAAATAAGCGGATCAGCTTTAATTTAATCGATGATATTTCAGGTTACTGTACGTAATGCTAAGCTGCTTATAACAGAGGTCTAAGGATGTTCCTAAATTAGGAACAATAGGGAAAAAAAAAGCGATGCAGTCGTGTGCCTTCCTACTTCATCAGCTATGTCTGTGTAGGTCAGAAGATGAGATTTGCGTGAGATGCTGTACCGTACGCACACGTTTACATCACAGCATTCGGCGGACGCCCTCATCCTGATCGACTTACAATACATTTTTATACACCTGAGCAGTTGTAGGTTAAGGGCCTCGCTCAAGGGCCCAACAGTGGCAACTTGATGGTGGTGGGGTTTAAACCTGTGATCTTGATCACTAGTCGATTGCCTTAATCACTGAGCTACCCCTGTCCTATGGAGACGGGTACGACACGGGTATGAGTGGCTTTGAGGTCTGATTCAATGGTACCACAGGGTTTACGGTTCCCGAGCGCGGAACGATTGTGTTCCCGCTGATCCTGGGGGGCCAGTGTTCTCGGGGACGATCCCGGGGCAATAATGTTAAAAACGCCCCAGGGGAACTGAATAAACAGTAACGGAAAACAATTTGCAGGAATCCTTCAGCGAAACGTGTGACTGATTTGTTGTTGCTTTGAAAAATGTAGTCTAAACTGCATCGATGTCATTAGAAGTCCATTTATAAGTCAGAGTTTTTCCTCACAACAGAGAACGATGTCTACACTCTACACTACAACATCGGCACGTCCCTTAAACACACAGTTACGAAAATCTCGGGTTAAACACAGACCTGATCGAGTCTCGCGTTCTCTGCGCTTTGATTAACTCCCATGACTGACCCGAGATCAGGTGGTGCTGAGCTACACAGAGCTTTTCTATAATCCACACTGAGCTCTGGGTCAGTGGAGTAGAACAGATTCACTCCTGACTCAGCGGCTTTGCTGTTAAGCTGTACCCGCACACACACAGTCCGAAAATTACATACATAAATTTACTTTTCAAAGGAGTGTACACACTATATTGCAGACAGAAAGGGCCTGGATTCTCTTAGAATCTGCTCTCACACACACACACACCTGGGAAATGAGTCATACTGCAGTGCACTAATCCAAAAAAGGAAAAGAAAAAAAAGGCAGCTTTTCCTAAACTAATATTAAAATATCCAGAGTTTAGCAAGAACCAAACTGCTTCTGGCATGACGGTACTGTACGATACGGATCGTGCCACAGCTGAGTGAGACACTCGCGAAGAAAAAAGCAATAAAATAAAATTGGGACGCGACCCACAACAGCTGCGGCGAGAATGGAAACAGAACCCGTGTGCTATTCGGCACTACTGTCCTCACACTGGCCCTGACTCGAAACAGGTGTGTGTATATGTGTGTGTGCACACAACTGTGCCTGTGTGTAAGAATGGCTCACCTGTTTGTAACGCGTGTGTGTGAGAGAGAGTGTGTCAGTAAACCTGCTTCATTAGTAGACTCTAAAGAATATGAGGTGATAATTGACCAGTATGAGCAGGTCATAACCACTCAACACACACACACATGTGCAATCACTCACACACACACACCCATGGGTCAGGAGAACAAAGCCACAAAGGCAATGAGTGGGAGAATAGGGGGGCGAATGGGAAACAAAGATTAAAGGGAATGTTTGAAAAAGAGATAGAGAGAGTGGAAAAGAAACTATGGGAGACGAGAGCCGGAAAAAGTAAGACAAGCCACAAACAGCTCCTCTGTTTCCACACACACACAGTAATAGTGATGTATGACAACCATTTAAACTCTGAAAAAGCACACAAGAGTAAAAGAACAGCAGCAGCTGTTTAGTTGCATCAGAAAGCAGAAGACGAAAAAGAAGAAGATGGAGACAGGAAGATTTAAGAACCTTTTGTCGGAGGAGTTTACTGCGGACGCGGCCCCACAGCTTAGCCCCCGTGTTGGACTGGCTCTTCGGAGCGGGCGGTTCATCCACACAACAGCGTTCCTCCAAGCGCTCGCACACCGAGTTCAGGTTACAGTCTGTGACCACGATTTCAGTCATCCTGCCCTCGCGAATACACACAACGCACGCCAAAAACAGGGCTGACACACTCACCCCCTAAGGTCTTGGTGGAGGGGGGACGGGGGAAAGAAGGAAAAAAAGCCTCCCCAACACTAAAGTATCCAAGTGTTTTAAAAATCGTCTCAATTCCCAAAAATAGAAAAACAAAAAGAGAGATGAAATACTAGTAAATCTCGTATCGTCCGTTATTCCACCCTCCGATCGGGACTAAGTGATGAAAACGAGAAAAGTGATCGCGATTCATTCCAGGAGGAAACGTCCCGCTCGAGCTGCCTACATCTCTCTGCTCCTTGCACGATCTGAATCCCAGCAACACACACACACACAAGCACATGTGAGAGATGTGAGCATGCACACACTCACACTGGGAAAGAGAAAGGAGGAGGAGGAGAGAGGGAAGGACTGATGAGGGGAGGAGGGAGACTCGGAGTCAGAGCTGCCTTTTCGTTTTGGTATGACAGAAAGGAACACGGAAATTCCTCATAAAGTTTTACGGAATATATATAATAAAATAAAAAACACTGAAAGTACGTCTGGGTATATATATATATATTTAGGTCATTGTTCCTCTTTTTCGTGTGTAGGTCGATCCCTCATCACTCACACTTTAAACACAGTATACCACATGCCTTCCAATTGTCCTCCTCTTCTTTTCCATCACCACCTTTAAACCATCTTTCTGTGGAAACAGCAGTCATAAAGCACGAGCGTGACCAGTTCAGCCTGAGTTATTCATGAAGTAATGCACGGCCAGCTAATAGTGTTTTAGCCAAGCTTTCCAGATGAGCGGAATGGGAAGCACATTGGAGCGTCCATTCGGCTTATAGGCTTTTAAATGGAAATGATCGGAAAAATCAAACTAAGCGTTGGCTTTAATTGCTCCTTGGTGGAGATTCCTGAAGTCGTCTACTGTTTTGGGCGTTTTGCGTTATGCTCCAAGAGTACAATAGTGTTGAAATTCTAAATACAATCATCAGCCGTTACACCATAAGGTGAATTGAATAACTCTGGTTCCAGGATATGGCAGCACCGTGGCTTACTGATGAGCACCGTCGCCTTGCACCTCCAGGGTTCGGGTTCGTGTGCATGGAGATTGCATGATTGGCACCCTGTCCAGTGCACTGGGATCTCCTGGTGCAGTATATCCGGTGTGCTATGGTTTACCGGGTGTTCCGATACCTTTCTATGGCAGAAAATATTTTTTTTTTTTTCTGGTGGTTTGTTCAATTCAATTTTATTTGTACAGCGCTTTTAACAATGGACATTGTCGCAAAGCAGCTTCACACAATCAAAAGAATAATTTAAGTTATATGTATAAGATGTGAATGTGTATGAATTGTCCCTGATGAGCAAGCCGAGGGCGACGGCGACAGTGGCAAGGAAAAACTCCCTGAGATGGAAGTAGGAAGAAACCTTGAGAGGAAACAGATTCAACAAGGAACCATTTAGTGAAAATGGATAGCAGCATTGGATTTTCTGTGGGAACGAAATGTGCAGCCTGGCCCTCGGTCCCCACGGGCGTAGATGTGCCTTGGGTGGCCATGATCCTGGGACCACTTATTGTCTGTACCACTTTATCCTGTATACAGGGTCATAGGGGAGCCTGGAGCCTATCCCTGGGGACTTTGGGCATGAGGAGGGGACACACTGGAGGGGGGGGTGGGGGGGGGAG
>JAOTQY010000028.1:9939265-9951345 GCA_026413445.1 Dolichallabes microphthalmus
AAAACTAAAATCAGTATAAAGTTACATAACCATCACATTTTCAGGTTTTAAAAAAATGGTCTAGGTCTTAGATTTTTGGGACACTATCTGTAACTCAATGTAATTCTCTGTGATAATTGTTTATTTTTACTACTTTTGATGTTCAGTATTAAAATGAAAGCCTTTTCTTGTATACTTGCTAGTCACGAGTATAGAGAAAATGCTATGTTCCCCACAGCATGGTGTAACAAATCATACTAAGCTGTATTGCATAACCCAAAGGATTATGGGTTGCATGTTGATGATGCCACCACAGCGTATTTAACCGACCACGCGGTGTTCCTGTCAGCTCCCATCCCTCAAACACACAGGCGCGTGCCCCGCGCGCAACCAGTCAGGCCGTGCTTGCCGAGCCTGCCGAGTGTCAATCAGCCGCTTGTTGCCATGGCGAGATGTAGAACTGCCATGACAACTCGGAAGGCTTTAATGCAATCAGAAGCCTTGTGACGATTTACACGGTCAGAGCAGCTATTTACAAGCTCAACAGTAGCTCGAACATCATACAGTTCACGTCTGTGCTTCAAAGGGGCCGAATTTCAAACACAAGATTCTCAGTTAAATAAGTTATTGGCTATATTTCCCCAGGGGCTTTTATATGAAACACCTTCAGAAGCAAGAGTTTACCAGTGCTGTGGTGTTCTTTCTATTTCCTGGGTGATTAATATTTAGGATTTAATTATTAGCAAACGGATATAAAATATAGTGTGTTAAAATACTAAGGAGAAAAAAATGACCATGGAGACTTGTTTTTCTCTCCATCTCTCTCTCTCTCTCTCTAGCTCGTCAGCAATTCAGCACAATTAATGATGTCATCTGCCAGAGCCTTTATGTGTCTGGGGAGCCTCGTAAAATTCAGCCCTTTCTGGCATCCACTCTACTAACACACACATACACACACGCATACACACAAAAAGACACACCAAAGCTGATTTCATAAACTGAAGACACAAAGAGCCATTAAACTGGGCAAATGTAATCTGAGGCGTTAACAGCTGGACGAGGGTGGAGTCTTAAACACTTTTAGAGAAAGGGCACTTAGGGTGAGAGAAGCAGGTGGACAACGATTGACGATCTGTTCCTTCGATTCTTTATAGAAAGTGGTTTTTTTCCCCTACTTAACTACCCATGATAAAATCTGATGAGCAGGTAGCATGCATGTCATTTGTTGAATAGCCCAGACTACTGATTAATCACACAGTTTCCACAGACATCCTGATTAATGTCTGTGACTGGAAATGCTTCCCTTCTGGCAGTAAAACCAGAAATATCCGTTGTAAACTAATGCAGTGTCTGGTTTAGTGAATGGGTGTTTTGATTGACGTCATGACGCTTCTATGACGTTTTGCGCTTGAGCGAATCAAAGACGCTTCAGCGTTTGAGCAAAGTCGCGACGTTTTGGCGTTAGAGAAGTCAGGGTGCTTTAAGCGAAGCCACGATCACATTTTTTTAAAAATGCATGTACATACACAACCATGCACTATTAACTATTAACATATGTATGTTAGAATATGCTAGGATTCTACATAAAATATTGCTGAGGAAGGATATCACACTTTTGCAGGCAACTCCCTGCGAAAGTGTGATATCCTCCCTCAGCAATATTCTATGAAGAATCCTAGTATGGTCTAACCTATTCTAGAAAAGCTCTGCTTAATCTCTCTTTCCCATCTCTGCTTGAAACGAACTACAGTATGAAGGCATGGAGCTTTGATCGATGTCGTTTACTTCTAAACACTCTCCTTCCGAGTGAAGGTTCCCCCTAACACCCACCCATTTATGAGATGTGTCTTTAAGTGGGAATCTGAATGTACAAGCATTTGATGTGGGTCTCATCTGTTTTTGAGCCACACTGGGTCAATGGCTCTCATCAGAAATGTCATCAAGAGTGTAGGGAGTGGAAAAGCTGCGAGATCGAATGATAAGCACTAAAAAACTGAAAATGACATTTCTAAGAGGAATGAAAAGAGACAAGGTTAAGTGATCAACAGAAAGAGAGAGAGAGGTGTAAGTGGGTGTCAGGCTGTTGACAAACTCGCCAGTCCGACCATCTGTGCTCTTCTTAAAGATGAGGGAAAGAACCACAACAACAGAGAACGTCTGACAACGCCCACTCACAACAAGCACACGTCACGGATCGTTTCATGGATAGATTCTCAGGCACTGCAATTTGAAAATGAAGGACCAAAATAAAAATAAATAAATTAATTTAAAAAAAGTCACTCCATTAACCTCATTTGAATCAAAGTCTCTCTGGACCTGGTAGTACATTACAGAGCTTGGGGCGAGGGATATGTTCTAGTCATCTCATGCAGGTTTGTGGTTGTAAATACTTGTCTACTTCCCAAGCTGTGTTCACGGTTAACTTTGAAGCGAGTTTATACTTTGCAAATGTACCAGCTGGAGTTTTTTGTAGTTCGCCGTTTGGGGACACCAGTAAAACCTGCTCTGAATCTGTGTACGGATTATATTTGGGTGTTTCCGACAGCGTCTGGCCTTTTCAGACGCCGTGTCTGTGCCTAGTAGAGCACGGTCCACGTCTATAGTGTGTTCTGAAAGAAACAAGCGATGGGCGGAAGTGTTCCCCTGAGAGATCCTGGAAAGACCAAGGTGTGGCTAATAGCCGTTATAACAGACATGAATACAACGGCTGAAACGTTGAGAGACGTAAATGTATGTGGAAGCCGTTTCCCAGGGGGTGATTACTCGGAAACTCGTAAGAGAGCGGCTGTGCCATTACCCACCAAGCTGACGAGGGGGTATATAGGGCAAACAATTCCTATTAGTTTATACTTTAAGGTGCAAGTAAAAAACAGTTTCTGGTATCAAAAACTACAAGGGAAAATTGGTCTTAAATATACCATAACTTTGAAAGATACCACTTTGAATCAACCTAGTGGGACAGCTGACGCTTTAATGAGGGACTGTGTATATTGTTCCCCATCAGTTCCCTTGTGGTCACTGGCCAGATCAAACGATTCAGGCTCACTGTTGCGATTAAGATCATAAATATCTGAAACTTTCCAAACCTGCCCTAATAATAAAATGACTTTGTCTCAAAATGACTCGGAACGGAAATGTCAAACAGGGACAGTGTTACAGTACAGGGTGAAGCGACACTTCTTGTTTAAAATTTGGTGTCACAATGTAGATGCTTAGCCAGTCCGTATTAGAATATGTATTTTCTGCTTCTCTTACTATCGTTCTTTATCTGAATATATGATAGTAATTTAAGTATCTAATTAACCACACATAAAAATCACAACACGTTTCAGATAACACTTCGAACATCAGAAGGGTGAAATGAATGTAAGGAACTGCAGCGATTTTTCATGCGCAACGGTCGAGCTGGGAGTCCTAGGCAGACTGTTGATTCAATTCCATTTTTTCTAAAGGAGTTCTCCTGTAGGAAATAAGAGCAGCGGCAAATACCAGTGCTATGTTAGATTTACACAGAGATTTGTATATAGAAAGGTCCGTCTCTTTGTGGGGTTCTTCCCCCCTGACTACAGAGATTCATTTCCTCATCTACATTATGCTCCGAGCTGGAGGTAAAGCAGACTGTATGTAAACGTCTGAACTGAAAATGCATTACAGCAGCATCATCAGCCATCAGAGCGTTCCTTGAAATATAACAAGTTCTATGCAATAGCTCTGCCTTGGTTGTTTCTAGGGAACATAAGCTTAAGAAATAACACTTAACTTGAATTATACAACATTTAGTTCCAACAGAGTAATCTGATTGGACGAGAGACTTTCCACAACTGGCAAAAATAGACGGTAACAGCATTGTGATGTTTAATTATATGTATGACTACAACTGAATCCAGCCGTACTGATATTCATCACAACAGTATTCCCGTTCGTGTGATATCGCTTAATTAAAAATAGGTGAAAAAGATCAACAAGTATGGTTTTCTTTAAATTATTTTTTTAAATGGCAGTTTTACCAAAACATCGGCTGACGAATATAGCACTTGATTGCTAGAAAATAGTCAGTGTAGGATTGGTCAGCCTGCTCCATCATCAATTAGGTCATTAATGCAGGATTTAGACAGTTACAACTAGAACAAAACCCTTTGTTATTAGTATCAGCACTAATACTTCTAATAATCAATAATTCAATCACAAGCTGAGCAATAAACAAAAATAAATCTGGTTCTGTAATCGTATTACACTGTTAAAACCAACTTTATCAACATAGAGAAGTTGCCATGTTTCCAAGTCTGTAAGTGCTTTTCCACGGATATCACAAGCAATCAGAGTGTTGCAATCCAAGTCAACAAGTCACACACATTTGATTTTATTATTATTTAAATGCGACATGTTTGAGTCATATAGTAATTCATAAACTTTAAAGACAAAATCTAAAAGAATTACTTGTCTATGAAGACGTCTACAGATACAAAATATTTAGCAAGTAATAGGAGTTCTGGTCTTGCATCCAAATATTCCACTAACTACAATTAAATAGTCTTCCATCTGCATGGAAATGTCATTTTATTGCGGTCATCCACTATTAGAAAATTTTAGCACTTTTTCATTATTTCAATATAGTTTCTTTATTCATTATTTCAATATAGTGTGTTGAAACAGTTCAGGAGTGTTTCTTATTCAGGAAAAAAACTAATTTGACAACCTGGTTAAAATTTTTGGTTGAAATCAGGTTGAAAATGTAGCCTTAGATACTTAATACAGTAAGATGCTCTAGAACATACAGTTAAACTAGTGAGGAATTTTCCCCTTATCCAGAGAGAGAAAATAAAAGTGAGACTGACAGATTCTGCTTCAGCAATCTCAATGATCACAATCAATCATCTTAAGGAGGGAGTGAAGTATTTGTTGATCCGAAGGTCAACAGAATGCTGAATGGAAAAAAGTGTGAGCTTTGACATTATTAATATGAAATGACTGTTGAAATTCTCCTCATTGGTCGGTCATAGAGTGTTGATTAACTTTCTAGTAATGCACGACTATGTTGTAGTGCAAGATTTAAAACAAATCACTAAAGTATTTGAGCATGCTTACTCAAATTCATTTCTGTACCTGTAGTAACAACTTGTATGGTGAATGTTTCTTGTAATTTAAGAGTAACAATAAACATATTTTGTTAATGGAACTTTGCTAAGTAAAACCAAAAAATATGGCTCTGTGGAGATGATTTTTGTAATTGTAAAGATTTTTTTTTCAAGATTATAAAAGGAATCTCCAGTGTCAGCAATTATCCTTATGAAAGTAAATGACAGTAATACGTTTCAAGCTACTACAAGGTAGATGATGACCAGAACTAGTGCATTTTTACCTTAAGTGTAACTATAAATAAAGGATAAAGGGCTTTGTTCAGCAAATTGAAATAATTCTATCACTTTCCGGACTTTAGCTTAAACCTCTTCACATGCTCACAGGTATTCAGAGAACAGCACAAAAAGCATGAGGAATATTTTGGGAAGTGATAAGTCATGCCTCTATCAATCCCTGCACCCACCTTACCCACACTGTTACCGTAGCAACAGCATTGCATGTCCTACACGGCCAAATTAGCCCACTGCAGTAGAATGATATCCATTAAATGTATTAATTCAGCTATGAAAGACGAGCAAGAAGAGCCTCAATTAGTAGTTCTTTATTCTTCTGAGCCGGAATCAATTTGCCAATTTACATGACGTACAAATTTACACAAACTCATTACCAAGGCTATCCAAACTGTGATTAGGTTTTTAATTATGAACCAGCGTGGACATATTGGGTCACAATAGCGAACGGACTGTTTTATAAGATCTGATGTTCTTACTTGTATTTCTTCTTCTCCTGCTCAACAGCGAGCTGGCATATTGGAAGCTTTTCATTAGACAGATTTAATTAGGCTAATTAAGCAAATGGGAAAATATGGCAAGCAGTCAACAGGAATGCCAGTTTGATGAGTTAAGTAAAGTGGGCCAGCCTGGGAGGGAGGGAATTGAACAGATGCGAATGATGGACTGAGGTGAGCATTAACGTTAAAGAGGTGAATAATGTCATGGTCAAATGTGCAAAGGAGAATAGTTATCTATACATTACACAATCAATTAGATGAGCTTGTTTTAAAGCTGTTTAAGTAGGTATATAAATTATCTGCGCAAACAGATACATGGATGAAAAACAGAATGCAGGTTCCTGAGGCTGTAGATACAAACAGGAAACTGTCCATATACTGTATGCCACATCAAACTTACTAGCCATCCATCGAGCTATCATTGTTCCGGATAATTTCTTCAGGTCTTACCAGCTTTGGTGAGAAACAACACTGACAGAGAGCAGTTTACTTCTGAAAACCTTTTCTTACAATTATCAGATATATTGATCAGGTGACCAAATGCAAAAGCTTCTTAGCAGTGATTCGTTTCTTTATCCTGACAACTTTATAATGTCGAATCTACACTAAGGTGACAGTAGCTAGAACTAGCTACATATGAAGAACTGCGTTATTACTCATATTCTCATCAGCGATGAATCCCATCACTGGTAGAATAAGATCATAAATAACTTTGAAGAATCACCTGCCACATAAATGCATTTTGTTTGCAAATTCAAAAAACACAGAGCCAAAAACAGACAAACAAAGCATGTTTACGGCTATCAAGCTAACAAGCTACATCTGGAGATCAACTCACGTCCCCGGAGATGGACTAAATATGCTTGTGACGATCTTATCAAATCTTTATGACCATTTCCTTAAAAATGTCCTATAGCATAGAGGGAAGAGTTAAAAAAAGCCCTGTTTGATATCAGGTGTACCTTCAAAAGACGTCGCTGTTTCCCGTTCGAACATGGTCATGGTCGCTGACTCAGAGCTAAGAAGTGACAATTAGAAGAGGGCATTTGATTCCAAGCGATGTATTGATAACTTGGGCAAATTTAGCAAGGAAAGTATTTATATTTATACACATGCCGATAGTGCATTAGCCTGAAATATCCCTAAATACATTATAGAGTAAGGTATTCCTGGAATAAAACAAAGCAAAAGTGTTTCCGACTGGTGAAGAATAAGGACGACTATATTCAGCGCTCATGCTTCCGACCTTATATTATTAGCACTATTGATTTATACATAATCTTAAGCTGATTAGTCTACAGCGTGACCGATTACTGCATTTCAAGCTTTTGTTTTGTGTCGAAAGCCGAACAGTAGTTGGAATGTCTCTTCGATCCTTCAATAATATTTAATAATGATTTGATTTTGAGATTCGCTATAAAAAGAAACACCCTAGTGAGTCACGCCAAATTAAATAAGTTAGTTAGTTGGTTAGTTAGAACCCTCATTCCTACTCAAGCGCTGGTCCAGGTCATGCTAATCGATGTTTCGCCCATTCTGCTGAAAGCTCAATGTTAAAAATAAAGCCACATTGCACACTGAGAGAAGCTTTAGACCTTGAAAATGGTTCAGACAGTTCAGGTTGATTTAATAAAGCTAATCTTACAATACTTATTTATAAAACATCCCACACACTGGATCTATGCGAAACTTGTACACACAAGCAAAAAGACATCAAGAATAAAAAGCACTGCTGATTTATTCTCCTCAGAAAGGTCAGATCAACAGAGGTGCGTGTAAAAACATACACCATGACATTTTTCAATGGTTGCTCATTCAGCCAATAAAAAAGGTACCATTCATCAACCAGGGAGCAAAAAGGTACAGCTGCTAAACTAAAAGAGTACTGTTCCTCAATCAAAGGCCAGAATGGAACTGCTTCGAAATCAGAGTACGAAAAGGTACAGTAACTGGGCCATAAGTGTACTTTCTAATCCAGAGACAAAAATGTGTAGTGTTACTGAGCCAAAAAGAGGCTGTTCCTCAATCAGACCCAAAAAGATCCAGTTAATGAGCCAAAAAGGTAATGTTCCTCAACAAGATACCAAATGCGCTCAGGTACGGAGTCAAAAAGGTGCCATTTCTTAAACCAGATACCAGAAAAGGCACCTTTTTGACTCCGTACCTGAGCGCATCTGGTATCTTGTTGAGGTTGAAGTTCCTCAACCAGATATCTAATGGGTCCACTTGCTGGGTCAAAAAGGTACTGTTCCTGTAACAAATGAAGTGTTTTTTCAAGCTTTCTCCCCCAATTCCTGCCCGTCACTATGGCAGTCTCCCATGAAGGTGATCACCAACCAAGCAGAGCGAAGGGTATCGTGTGCTTCTTCCGAGGCACGGGACAGCAACCGACCGAATTTTTTTTAAATTGCTTGGTCATGCACCATAAGGATTGGCGTACATGGTAGGGGGATAGCGATATCTGCTCCTTCTGCCGCCGTGAGCTGACAGATGACCACGATTGGCTAACGTCAACATGATTGATGCGAGAGTGCTAGAATGCCACCCATCGCTCCGCTAGAGAGGGAGCTCAGCCAATCAGCTCTCTCTAGGCTTCCTGGCTGTGGGGGGGGGTGTCACAGAATCATCCAGGATTCGAACTTGATCTACGAATGATGATGACGAGCATGTTGCTGATACACCACGCAGAATTCGGTGTTTCTGAATGTTTCTATGGGGTGCAGGTACTGAGCTCAAACAGTACCGCTTCTTAATCAGAGAACAAAGGTATTGTTTATTTAATCAATCGGAGATTCAAAGGTACAGTTACTGGCCAAGAACTGTTTCTTAAAAGTAAACATTTAAAAACTTTAGCAGTTTCTGGGACAAAACAAAAAGATTGGGGAGATAAAAGGGAATATACCCTTCCTTACCCACCAACTAATGAGAGCAGATATTTTTTGAGAGGCTGTTTGCTTCTTTTTGGCTCGTTTTAAATTTATAGCCACAGTTCACTCCAACAGAACTATAAAAAAATTTTAAAAATAAAAAAATACTCAAGGAGTCGCAAGGAAAGGCGGGATGAAAAGATGAAGCGAAAATATGAGACACCAAGATGTGTTTAACCAATTCCACTGTGGAAAGTGCTCCACACAGGCTCCTACTAATGGATCCCGATCTCGCCACACCTCTCCCCTCCGTGCATCCCTCCATCACTTCCACTCCACTGCTCTGAATGTCTAACCACCAAGCGACTTCCTGTTAAAATGCACACACATGAATCCTCCTATTGGCTGTCGTATGATGTGTGTAGGGTCTGTGATTGGGTGACTCCATGAGCGGAGTGTAAGGAGACCCCGGTTACAAGCCAAATGAGGGCAGGGCAGGGCAGTGCAAGGCAGGACACAACACCCACACATACAAACTACAGCCAGTTGATCCACTGTGGACAAAAGAGCCTCAGTCGGCAACGGAAAGTGAACAGGTTCAGACCACGCATAGAGACACACACACGGGTCATATTGCCTCTACTGATTAACTTGAACTTGATGATGACTAGCTGTTGCCCAGCTGATAACTGAAAATATAAGGTCATGTGACAGGAAACAAGGGTCTTCCATAAACCATGTAAAGAGACTGAAACACAAAAGCATGTCTTCCAAAATACCCAATCATGCAACTAAGACATCTATTTAACTTTAAAAACGGCTAGCGTTCGAAACGTTTTCAATTCCGGCAAGTCAATTTAAAGCACAAATTGATAAGTTGGCATGGAGAGGTGGAGCTGGGATTGACCCTGGGAGGGCGTGGGTGTTCCCAATTAGCTCCCGGAGAGTCACGCTGCTGCACTGCAGAACAATAATGATACAATGCGACGCAGGCAGGTGCATCTTATATACACACACACAGTGAAAAACGCTCGAAACTCTCCCTCGCTCGCGCACTCGGTGAACCCTCTCGATAAATCTTTTTAGAAGCTGTTACATAAACGCCATCAGCCACCTCTGCACTCGTCCTTTCGTTCCTGCTCTCTCTCTCTGCATTTGAAAAATCTTAAATTCAGCTGGTTTATTTGTTTTTGTTTTTTTTATTCTGGTTCTGCTTAAACGAGACAGTACACCGAGAGTACTTTCTGTACCCGTTTCTATAGTTACAGAGAAAAAGCGAGAGGAGAACTTGAACATGGCACGAAGCGAATGAAGGACGAAATACTGGTGGGATGGATAAGAGTGTATATCATGTCTGCCCACACACACACACACACGCATGCACGCCCACACACACACAGCGAGCTCCGAGAAGAGTGTGGGTAATGTTTGAAGAAAGCACTTTACAATGTTCTTGTCATTTGGTGTGTTTATATGCACAATAATATCCCACTAATAATCAGAAAAAATTGCACCATGTTAGGACAGATTTGGACAGATACTCTAAGAAAGGTGAAAGTTTCTTAAAGAGAATCATTACTGGTGACGAGACACGGATTCGTCACTACGAGCCTGAGAGTAAACAGTAGAGTATGGAACAGATTTCTGGGATTCTCCGGGGCCAGAAGTATTGGAACATTCAGTAAAAAGGCTCAACAGTATTCGTTATAGCAAGATGTTTGTTGAAGAGCTGAAGCCTAGGATTTCCATCCAAGGTTGTTGTGATCTTGCATGATGATGCCCGTCCGCACCACACCGTCGATACTTTGTTAAAGTGTTAAAGCATCCTCCGTATAGTCCTGATCTCGCTCCGTCTGGCTTTTTCAACTGTTTGGTCCCATAAAAGCAGCACTAAAGGATGAAGATTCACTTCTGATGAAGAAATGAAGACAGCAGTGCATTCGTGGCTCGCAGCTCAGCCTAAAACGTTTTGTTAATAAGGCAATACAAAAGTGTATTGAGAATCAAGGAGATTATGTGGGAGAATTATGTATTGGTCTTTTCTAAAAGTTACTTAAAATAAATTCTACAGCCAGAGTGTGGAGAGTTTTTGATTCAACCTTGTATTGTTATTATTGAAGGTGCTGTTGAGTAGAGGAATGTGGTTGTTGATGCAGCTGTAATTATTACTGCTCTATTGGTTATTATTATTACTAACACACAAATAGAAATGAAAAGCTGAGATTATATAAAACAGACACTCGCACAGAATTCACACGGGCAAATGAAATGGGAGTATTTCTGCACAAGCAGCAATAAATGCTGAGCTCAGAGACAGAAACATTTACATTTCTGCAGCCGATTATAGATATCGATAGCACTCCGACATGATACAGTACAGCATCCAAAAGGCTGCTTCTTTATTAAGCACGAAAAACGCTTAATATTTAATCGATGGCTCATAAATATTGCAGAGGATTAGTGTTTTACAGAAAGGTCTCACCTCAGGGTTGGTGGCGAGCAAAAATAAAACTAACATGTTAACAGTAACAGGCACTGCTGTTATCGTCATAATGGCTGTGTTAATGTGCTTTCAGCCAATTAATGCTCCTGTGAGGAGACCCTGATGGCGAGAGAAGAGGAAAGTGGTGCAGGAGACATCACAAAGATATAATTGAAATATTGTGGATAAGAGTTTTAAGACAGATACAATATGCTGCTCAAAGAATATAAGCAGTGAATAAAATGTTAAACACTGCTTGCCATGGGTTATACAGTATAATCAAAACACTCGTGTGTGTGTGTGTGTGTGTGTGTGTGTGTGTGTGTGTGTGTATGCTGTATATATATATATAACTCTGACTGCCCTAAGGACCACGCCTCCTACAGTGTGACTAACAGGCACAGAGACCATGACTTCTTTACTGAGATTGAAGGGTACAGAGACCACGCCTCCTTCATTAGGACTGACAGGTACAGAGACCATGTCTCCTTTACGGAGACTGACAGGCACAGAAGACACACATCCTTCACTGGACCTAGCTGCCTTAAGGGCCATGCTTACTTCCCCCGAGACTGAAAGACACAGATCATCTCACTTTCACTGAGTCTGACAGGCACATAGACCCCGCCTCCTTCACTGAGCCTGACAGGCAGAGATCACACTTTAACTGGAACTGCCTGCCTTAAGGACCATGTACCTTTACGGAGACTGATTGGTACACAGACCCCGCCTCCTCCTTCACTGAGCCCGTCAGGCACACACACACCCCGCCTCCTCCTTTACCAAGACTGACAGGTACAGATACAGTGCCTTTCACTTTGACTAACAGGCACAAAGGCCACGCCTCCTTCATAAGCGCTGGTAGGCACTGACAGACCACACT
>JAOTQY010000028.1:10179004-10189633 GCA_026413445.1 Dolichallabes microphthalmus
CTACTGTTACGTTTGGTGAGGACGCTGCCAACTGTTACGTTTGGTGAGGACGCTGCCTACTGTTACGTTTGGTGAGGGCGCTGCCTACTGTTAAATCGTGTTTAACACCTATGACACGCCTGTGATGAAACTACAAAGACACAAACAAACAAATCAACAAACAGAATATGTAAATTATGTGAACTTTTAAAAATAACAAAATTTTATTATTTTGTTTAGTCACCTTTTGCATTAGTTGTGCTGGATTTTACATCTAACCTTTGTTTCTAAGCATGATTTAATGAAAAACACTTCTATACTAAACCTAGCAATAGAGTAGGAGGAATTGCTAGTTAAAGGCGCTCGGTGTGCATACTGTGTAGTAGGCTAGTATGCTAATGCGGTAGTGCGCATTTACAGCATTGGTAATCTCTGGTCTTGGGCTCTTGCTCGGTTTTTAAAGGTGGGTATAAAATACACAGTACCACAAATATGTTTTAGCTCTCCATTATTTATCAGCAAAATGTAAAGATATCATACTTTCTTAAATAAATAAATAAATAAATTCCCGACGTTTTTAATATATTTTTTCTAGTTCAAGTGTGACTGAACCTAGCTAACTCCATTCAGCTAATTTAGTGTTAGCTAAAGAGCATGTTAATGAGCTAATATCCACTGAGCAGTGAATGTTGTGCTTAATTATGTTTCTGCAGTGCAGTATATTGTTCACAAATCTTTCATTAATTATTCTAATTATTAACTTTTTTTTTTTTTTTTTTAAACATGTAAGTTAAAGGTGCTGTGCATTGTGTTTCAGCAGCATGGCTGAAATTGAAAGGACTAAAAGTCCTCATGATTTTCTGGAGGTCATGGAGACTTCAGACATAAATCTCTCCCTGATGTCTGAAACTGAAAATCTCTCAGACGATGTGATTTTAATCAGCCCCTTAACCCCACCACTAGCCTCCCTTCCAGCACTGGAGCAACAGCAGCTCTGTATGGACACTGACTGTGAAGTAAGCAGTACTGGTGAGTTAAGTAAGATACTGGTAAGAATTCACACGATTTTATAAATAGTGTGTACATGGACATCAGACTTAAAGGACAACTCCAAGCTTAAAGGTGCTAAAACAAATTGTCTAAAACAAATAAAGGCCTGAAATACACTGTCTGAATAAAAAAAAAAGTCACACACACACTAAGATTTCATTCAGTCACCTTTAGCTTTGATTACAGCACACAATGTGGTGTGCAGTTCATGTGTGACGATGATTCCTTATGCTCCAGAGCCGCTCTTTAACAGTCTGGAATCCTGGAATATGCCTGTACAATCATGGAAGAAGAACTCCATAGATTTGATAACCTGGTCATTTAGTGCCTTCAGGTCATCACTTCATTTTATTGCCACGTAACAGTGCTGAGTGTAGACCTGATCAACCGAAGCAATCCCTAGGTAGATATCCTTACCCTGAGAAACTTTTTAAAAAATATCTTTATCTCATTATACATCTGAGCAGTTGAAAGTTAAGGGCTCTGCTCAAGGGACGAACAGCAGCAACCTGGTGGTTCACACAGCCGATTAGTCCCAATCCAGTGAGTTCTTATTACATTATGTGCATATGGACACACTCTAACTTTCACTATTTAACATAGCTATGGTTTTTTGCTATGTAAATTTTTTTATTTTTTTTTACCATGCAGCTACACCAAGCATTTAGGTGAACTTCCACAAAGTTTATGGTTCAGCTTCCAGGTATTGATAGTTTGTTCATGGGCTCTTAACCCTGCTCCAGTAAGCAGCAGCTTTTTTTAATCTCCTTAGTTGTTTTCTTTGCTTCATATAGCTTATTAATTTGACCCTTCTGAAATGACTCCTTTATCTGGCCAGGCAGCGTATTTTACTTGACGTTTAATGAATGTGGAATATATGAGTTTAACTTGATAAGCTTTTCCTTTATTTTATATGAAATGTGTCAGCATGACTTTTATCAGTACGTCAGTGTACGTATTTTTAATTTTCCTCTATTATTCACGATTTTGTTAGCTTTATAGTGACAAAAGTGGGGTCAGAATGAAGTCATTTAGCAAGAAAAAAAAATTATTTAAACTTTACACCTTATATAATTTGAATAATTTTATATACAGTATGTTGTGCATATTTAAATGGTGTTTTAAACAAAACAAACAAACAAGAGTTGCGTTTGCTTGTTTTTGGATTTCTAAACACCTCACTTTAGCTAAAATCTGCCATAATCACTGACCAAGTCTTTCATCTCTAACCTGTTGTCTGTGTCTCTTATGGAAATGCATCAGACAAACCTTTTTCAGGGAAAGCTTCTGACAGTGTCAGGGAAACAGATCCTCTGTATGGAAGCGATCTCATCCCTAAAGAGTCACTGCAGAGGGCCAAATTGGAGACACGCAAGTGTTCAGAGTGCAGTAAAGTATTCAGGACCATGTACGACTTCAACGTGCACTTGCTGACCCACCAACCGGAAAGATCTCTTATCTGTAATATCTCCCAGAAAGACTTTAAATGCCATGATTATCCGTGAGTAGAACTTACTATCATGTAAAGCTTAAAATATTAAAAATCTGTCTCTAACACCTGACTACATTTATGTTTCTAGGAAAAGTCACATGCTGACTCACCAGAAGAGAAAGGAGCATCATTGCCCTTATCCTGGCTGCCCGAAGATTTATTGTGGCTACCACTCACTAAAACGACATTATACCAAGAAACATGATACATACCTCTTCCCTCCATCCTCTCAGCCTAGCACCCTTAACACCCACTTGTGCCCACCTATGTTGGAGTCTTCAAATCTTGGAATGAAAGATGGTGCATTGACTTCCGCTGACTACCAGTCCTACATTGCTCCACCCAAACCTCATTCCATTTTTCAGGTTGAAGGTTACACTGACTGTGGAACCAGTTACAGCAATTACAATTGTGCAGCAAATCTCGGCTTGAGCCATAACACTGAGAATCCCATCCGGTCCCAAGTAATCCTTCCTGTGGACTCGCAATCATGGAGCCTGGCAGTAGATGATGCTTCCTGTAGTTTAAAAAGTGCAATGGACTTGTCAGCATCTCATAGTACAGTGATGTTAAACCAGTGGGCATCAAACTCAAGTATTGGGGGTAGTGTGGTGAACCCAGTAGAACCAAAACCTGCTCATACATGGGAACATACCTGGGATTTTTTAACACCAAACATGGAAAGAGGCGACCAAACTTGGAAAGATGCACCATCCATCCAATCTAGAAAGGAGGTAACTGGCCCTGGAATTAGAATGGATATTCAGCCAACTTGTGAGAGACAAAATCAACCCATTATGTTAAAGCCTAGTATGCAAAAGCATCAACCTCAAAATAAGCAGAAGGCTTCTTTCATACTTGGTGAAGGATCATGTGCAAAATCTTCTAAGGTTGGATCATCAGCCTACCAGATGCAACCCATTATTCCTTCTTTACTTCCTGGACCCAAGACCAAGAAAAAAAGAGTTCAGAAGAAGAAGACATTGAAGGCTGACAATATTCCTACCCTTCCTCTACATTCTTCCGAACCACACCCTCTTTACCTTGTTTCCCCCAGCGAGGTAGCCATGGCATCTTTTAGTAAAGAGAGCGCCGCCCCTGACACATTCAAGGTATTGTAGTTTGGTTAGTTGTTGCTCTATTTAGGCAATGTTCAGATATTGTACACTTTCATAATTATTGGCACTCATCATGTAAATCAGCAAGCAAAAAATTTTTGTTTCCACAAAGGACTTTTGTTTAATATTAATATTATTGGCATAATTCATATTTAGTCCAACATTTTTACATTTCACCAGTGTTCAAGGACTGAGTTTATTGGTGGACTATTTACATTATAAATCTGTTTATATATAAACATGAACAAGTTGGAAGAAATGTTTTGTGGTTGTAGTTGTAGGGTTTGGAGAATTTTTTCTTCTGTCTGTATGGAAACAGCCAGTGATGTTTGCCTATTCTCTTGAAGAGTGCCAATAATTTAAAGTGGATATGCTGATCCTATAGCTTGTCATCTGTCAATCCCTTGCACAGGGAGGAAACGCTACTGTAAAGACACATAGTGGAAGAGAGTCTCTGAGGAAATGTCTGACTTTTTTCTGGATTACATTAGATCATTATATGCAGATGAACTCTTTAAGCATTAAGGGAAAGAATAGCATAATATATACAATTGTATAGTTTGGTTTGGGTATTCTTCAAGACGTATGTAAAATCCCGACCTCACAGGCATGCACAGTCCTCATGTTTGCGTTCACAAGCTTCTCCAACCTCCTGCAAGATGGATCAGCAGTTAGCAAACTCAATCTCCTTAACAAAGGTGATGTATTTTGCTTCGTCCTACAGAATCCCTCTAATGCATACATTCACTTCATCTGTTGTTTTTCTGTGACAGGATGGGGGAGTGGACACGGCTGGTGATGGCTACCGGGCGAACCAGGAAGTCCAGCTTTCCCCACTAGTTATCCCAGTTTCTGTACCTGTCTCAAGCAAAGAAACCTCATTGAAAAAGGTCTCTGGAAATACAGTAAAAATGTTACTTCTATCATAATATCTTGAAACTGTCCAGTTTCCCCATTGTTGTTGCTATTTTTCTGTAATTATTGGTTTATTACTGTATAACATAATATAACTGATATTATACTTCTAATCAGTGTCACTGACAACATTACAGACTGAGAAACAGGAGAATGTCAAACATCTGTCCAAGATGTCTCGTCAACCCGGTCTTCTTAGAAGCTTGATCCCACCCAACCGGGTGGCAAGTGGTTTCCCGAGTCAGCTGCGTTCACCCACCTACCTTGCTGACCACTTACAAACCTTCAATCCACCTCCATACACTCCCCCTCCCATGTTAAGCCCTTTACGGCCAGGAACCGGGCTCTATTTCAACACCCTACCTCAGTATGAGCCCGACCGGCCCCCGCCAAGCATCTGTTCTGCTCTCCTCGGTGAGTAACGAACATCGAATGTGACATTTGCTTCTCAATAATTAATCGTTTTATTTCCACTGCTCATTGCTGACTTGTCTCCAGACGATAAAGAAGAGAGCTGTTTAATTTTGGATAATACATTCGTCAGCATAGAACCGTGAGTCAGTCAATCCATCCCTGATGTTTTTGTCACCCATGTTGCGAGATAATTGAAGTGTGTATTATGGAAATTGTGAAAAAAAAGAAAAACATACAAATCAGGGAAAACATATGTATATGCTTGGTTTTTATATAGAAAGATCAACGTGGGTTCACGTTTCCAGGCTGAGATCCCTCCTTTGCGCAACCCTTTGCTTACCCTGTACGATGATCATCCTGCTCAGCTTGTCTGGGCTCCATGGGGAGACCTGCCCACTAATCCAGAGACACAACAGAAGGGTTTGTTTTTCCCACACTCAGACTAACAAAAGATTAATTGATTGTATTCTTAAGGGTCTTTTGAGCATCGGCTTCAACTGGTATCGATAATAAGGCTGATCTTTAGTATTGATAACTGAGTGCAATTCTTTGCCACAGTTACAGAATTCCTAGGCTTGTGCTGTTCCAGTGTGCTACCAGGTGGGGGCACAAACACTGAACTTGCTCTTCACTGTTTGCACGAAGTCCAAGGAGACAACCTGGTAAGCCAAGTGCAGGCTTTGGATTTGTGTTATCTAGTCACGGTGTTTACATTAACTTCTCATTATTTGTACCAGGCTGCACTGGATTTACTCTTAGTTAGAGGAGATTATCGGATTTCCTGTCACCCACTAAGTGACTATCACTACACAGGTATTGAAGTGGAAGAGTCTGTAGATCAATTCTTTTGTAGAATTCTTCAATATAATTTGTTGAAATTTCAACTGTCATCCCTCACACCAAACGTTAAAAACAACAGGGTCTGACCGCTGGACTGCTCAGGAGATAAAAATCTTCCAGAACGCTATGCTCAGTCATACCAAGGATTTTCAGTTAATTCATAAAGAGGTAAGACCATCCAAAGGCTATACGGTTGGTGTTACTGCTTTCCCACTTACAGGAATTGATTTTATTGTTATGTTTTGTACAGTTGCAGACCAAATCAGTTGCCCAGTGTGTGGAGTATTATTACACCATGAATAAGCTGAAAATGTTGAAGCAGGGGTGTAAAGCAATTGAAAACGCTGACCTATCTCGAAAGAATTATGTAGGTTTAACATGATTAAGAAATAGATTTGTATGTATGTATTTATATATAAGCTGCAGTCCAGTTGTACTATATGACAAATGATTGTTCTTTCTTGATCTTACTGTAAATTGGGTTTCAGGAGTCACACCGTGCCACAGACCAGCAGACCGAGGATAAAACTTCAGCCAGGAGATCTTTAAACACACCGAAGGGAAAGCATGTAAGCCCCTCTGACAAAAAATGGAAATATACGTGTGAGGAGTGTGGCAGGTCAGGACATGCACACCCTGTAGATGTTTTCTTTTGGTGTCATAAGGTTAATTATATATAATATGATCCCACAATATCTATATATCTACTTTGCAGGGGCTTTCATAAGGCCAAAAATCACCATGCTCATATGAAAACTCATCAGCGTCAGGAGAGCGAAAGTTTTTAATCAAGCTTGCACAGCTGTTCCCAGTTGGGACAAGTGGCAAGGTCAAGGAGCAGACAGGTTCGAGGTCAGTTGGAGCCCTACCGATGTTTCAAAGCTCTGTTCCCATACGGACCATCAGAATAAATGTTCGGTTTGATCTCAGAGTGCGACTCCAAGCACCTAATAATCATATGAGTCACACCAAATAGGTTCATTTTAGATGTTAAATCATAATGGTGTTGAATGTTTTGAGGTCCGTGTAATACCACATATTACTTTGAAAACCTTTGTTAACACAATATGAACTGTTCAAATGGATGGTTTTTGTTCAAACATCCACGTTTTTAAAGATATAAATCAAGAGGAAAATACCCCGTTTACTACAAAGTCCATTATTATAAGTTTGGTCAAGCATTTTTCATCTTGAGGAAATTGTAATGTTTGCATTTTTCACTGAAACTAACATACATCAGTTCACTGTGTGGTACCCTAACATGATACGAAATAGCTTAATGCTGCAAAAAAACTGTTATTTTTGCATTGGGACTGTTTCATACAAGCTTTAATTTGACATGCAGTTCATGGATTACATCTTAAATCACCTGTTATGTTTATCTTTCCTAAAGAATACGTGATGTCACAAGTTATAAAACATGGAATTTTGTACATGGAATAAACAATAACTGTTGAAATGCATGCATGAACTTGGTAATACTTTTTTTTGTAATAACATATTCAAAACCTATAGAGGTAACCATTTTATAGTAAAGGTACATTCAGGAGTGGCCCCTGCAATTGAACACATATCACATATACAGTTTTGAGCAGGCACATAAAATTTTAGCATATCAATGAATACGAGTTGACAATGATCTAACCATTCTCCAGAACTCCCAGAGTCCAAACACTAAGAAAGGTAGTGTAATAATTCCCTTCTACGTAATAGGAGTCAAAATTATTTCAAATTTGCGATGCCAATTTTTATGGTCATTATAGATATTTTTAGTAGCTGCACAATTGTTAAACTGTCAAAAATACTCAATCCTTTTGGATCAGGTTTTACAGCGACAAAACCCAATGAGCTTATTTTGAACACTTGTTAAAAATAAAGATTGAGAAAGAAAAAGACTCTGATAGATTTTATACATTCTAGTGTTTCCAGAGTGGATAAAAAACTTTTGTCTATAAACAGTAATCATAACCCTTCTTTACTTAAACCTTATTATCATAGGACACTAAAGTCTGATACAGACTCTCTCTACTTTGGTTTCCACTCAGACTACTGTTATGTTCAATCTCTCGATGTCCTGAAAGACCACCCTTAAGCTGCTCTACATAATCGCAGTTCTGATGAAGAAACAATACTTGGTCCAGGTGTTTGGGGCCTAGCATAGCTCTCCTGTGGGCCACCGGTGATTCCCTCGGTGCAAAAGCACGATCAGCGGGAATAGCAGTAGCCGGGATTGAAAGATATCTTCGTGCAAGTCGAGCCACTGCGGGAAAGCGGTGCTCTTTGTTACGCCACCAGTGAAGAGGTGAGAGGCTACGTTTGCACAACGGCTCCGCTATGTAATTCTCCAGCTGCTGCTGGATTTCGGGCATCCGTTCAGTAGGATCTTCTCCAAGAAGAATGTCATACATACTTTGAGGAACCGGGCTTATTCGCATTCGGGCAGAGAGCTGCTGATCACATGTGAGCGGTGATGACAGTCCAGCCATGTTGGCAGTTCTTTTACATCCACCTATAGCTTTGGACGGTGAATCTGTAATAATATTTTCACTGATGTGTTCTGGAGATGAGACAGCTACAAAATTCTCATTCTGCTGAAGTTCAATGCTGTCACCCTCCTCCCCACATGAGGGACATGACTCAGGGGAATCCAATGATGCCACTGTGGGAATAGGCAACTGGTCATCCAATCCCAAAATGGCAGGTTCCCCTACTGTGTCATTCTCTCTTACTTCTAAGCCGCTGTCTATATCTTGGTCCACCTCTCTGTCATCCGTATAAGTCTGAACAGATAACAACTCTTTAACCTTGTCATGCAGCTTGCTGCGAGCATGTGGGCTGAGAAATCGCATCTCTTTGAATCTTGGGTCCAGGAATGACGACAGGACAGCGGGACTGTCAAGCAAGGATTCCTCGTCAGTCAGTCTCCAGCGCTTCTCCATCCCAGTGCGGATCCTTTCCATGATTCCCCTGACCACTGGGCAGCTGCATTCAGCAATGTTCTGCCCCAGGATTCGAGACACACCTTGCAGACAAGGCATCAAGGAAGAAATTGAAGCATTGATGTCTTCGCTCAAGAAAGATGCTGCAATGCGCACTGTTTTTAGCACTGGCACTAATTCGTGTAATAAACGCCACTGATGGTCAGCCAAATTAGGTGCTGCCTTTTGCTCTTCCAGCACCGAGCTAACCACCCATTTAAGCTCTAGCAGTCTTTCACACATGTCAATGGCTGTGGCCCAGCGGCCTGGGTCATCCAAGACCAGTCGTGCTGCACCTTTGTTGGCAGCCTCTGCTTTTTGATTTAGAGCTGCAGCCGCATTAACATCATGTTGGAAGTGAAGGACAATCCCGCGAGCATCCGCAAGTGCCTGTCTTACAGTCTCAACATAAAGTCCCTCCTGGACGCAAATTTTGAGAGCCTCTCCTGCGCAAAGAAGTGGTTCCCAGCCCTCTGGAAGGGACTGCATGGAAGCATGACTGGGTCCAGGAAATTCCCGTTGATAGTCCTGATCAAGTGTGATGCTTCCTTGTCTCCTGCCCTCCATACCCCATGGAGTGTCATAAACAACACAGAACACATAGCTCTCAGGAAGGTGGAATTCCGACAGAACTGCTTTTAATGTGTGTGCAAACTTGACGGGCCCACTGTTGGTGGTGTTGCTTTTGTATTCTTGTATTGGACGAGTATTTAAAACACAGCGGGCTAGTTGCCAATTAGAGTCAACAAAATGGGCGCTGACTGTGAGGTAGAACTGGCCAATTCCTTCGACTCCACATCCATCCACAGATCGCCAGTGTTCGGTACAAATGGCCATACAGCGGGGAGCAAGGCCGGTTTGAAGATGCTGCTGAAGGCATTGCTTGAGAATGTGATAGCGATGGCACAGTAGGTTCCCAAGCAAAGAAGGTGATGGAACAGGATAATTAGGTTCAAGACAACTAAGCAAGAGTCTGAAGCCCCTCTCTTCTACCACGGAGAACGGTTGCAGGTCTCTATAGACCATCTCTAAAATAAGGTCTGTGAAGAGTCCTGCACGCTTATCACTGCAGGCCCTGGCACCACTGTTATTAGCGCCACCACTGTTGTTGAGCGTGGTGTTAAGCTCTTCTGGAGAAAATCCGTATGTTGGTTCTATATCCTGGCTGGGAACAGAATTAGCATTTGAAGAACTGACTCCTCCTACAGAACCATGGGTGAACGTAGTGCAGGTATGTTTGGCCTCACCAGCCTCAGCTGATTGTTCTTCATTCTGCTCCTCTTTGACAATGACGGGCACTACTGGCTGAAACGAGCCAGTCGGTACATCTGCTGGCGCATTAGATGTTGCAAATCTGCTGTTAAGTAAAGTAGACGCAGCCACGTGTTGATGCAACGTTGGAGGGTTTGGGACGTCGGCTGTGTTGGGAGGCGGGACAGCTCCGTCACGAATACTGTGCTTGCGTCCCAAGTGCTCTCTCATCGAGGTGGTACTGTTGTGAAAAGACAGCTGCCTCTTGCAGTGGTTGCACTCAACTCGATGCATGCTAAGCTGCGTGTAGTGGTCCCATACTTTAGACGTGCGACGTTCAGAGAAAGGTACCATGCGATCCATTCTCCTCCTCAGAGTTGGAGTGCCAAGACTACCAGGCCGCCTTCGACCAGGGAACTCCATGCAGCTGACTTTTTGTTTTAGTTTGCTAGAAGGGAAACAAAGCATTAGATGTGTAACAGTCATTTGCAACTATTACAACTCTTTAGCCACTGGATGCAGAGCCAGTCCCTCACACACTCACTCACTCATTGTCTATTCTGCTTTATACAGGCTCACGGTGGGGAGGGGG
>JAOTQY010000028.1:10233228-10244204 GCA_026413445.1 Dolichallabes microphthalmus
CTTTTTATGTATGAGTTATATATGAGTGTGTGCATGGTGCTTTGCGTTGAACTGGCATCCCATATACTCTAGGGATGTATTTTTGTACCGCATCAATTTTTTCTTGGGATAGACTTTAAATCAGTCATAAATCTGATCAGGAAAATAAATGGATCCAAACTCGTGTCCAAACTTTTGACTGGTACTGTATCTACTGTAGTGTTGCATGGTGTTTTGCATGAATATGCTACACAAACTTTTTATTTATTTATTTATTTTTTTACAGGAAACAGTGGCACCATTCTGGCCAGGGAACTGAAAGAGGTCCTGAGAGTCATGTTGTATCCTTATGACACACTCACCACGGAGACGCTGACTCCCACTCATCTCAAAAGAATAACAGGTAAAGCGTGGTGCCGTACATAATATATGAAGTAATACATGTCAGGTCTGAAAGTATTTGGACAATGACGTAATTGTTTTGAAATAAAACAATCGATGTGTAGATTTCCAGATTTAATTAAGGGGGTTTAACAAAAATATTGCATTAAACGTTTATGGTGTACAAACGTTTTAGGGGTGCTGTCTGTTTTGGAAGTCACTTCATTTTTTCAGGTTTAAAAGGAATTTGGGGGGGGTGGGAATACTTTTTAATACTTAGATCCAAAAAATACGTCAAGAAATGCCAGGTTTCTTCCATTAAGATGCTTTGCCAGGTATTTAATTCAGTCCCTTTGTTTGTGGCACATCAGTTTTATCTTAAGAAATTGAACAGCAACTCAACTGGGTTGAGGTCACTCTTTATGAACACCCTGTTTCTTTCCCTTTTGGTTGGTTTTGCTTAGGTTATCTTGTATCAGAACTAGGGCTGCACGATATATCGAAAATATATAAATATATTGGTATATGCAATATCTGTGTCGCAAAGAGTTGGGATAAATAAATTTGACCAATCAGATGGGCCCTTGCTATCTTATACCCGCCTCCCAAGTAGGTGATATAATGCTAATATTGCAAGAAATATTGTTATCGCAATATTCAACAACAATATCGCATATTTTCCTAAAATCGTGCAGCCCTAATCAGAAATGGGTAAACTATTTATTTATTCGTTTATTTATGTTATTTTTAAATTACCAGTGGGGCGACACGGTGGCTTAATGGTTAGTACTTTCGCCTTGCACCTCCACGGTCCGGGTTCGATTCCGTACTTGGTGGGTTTCCTCCGAGTACTAGGGTTTCCTCGCACAGTCCAAAGACATGCAGATTAGTCTAATTGGCGTTCCCAGTGGTTTGCTTCGTGAGGTTCATGAATTTACATTCATAAACTAGAAGAAGAAACTCTCATCCAGAGTTTTCTTGACTTAACTAGATGTTGTGAAGCAGTTTTTCTTCACCAAATAAATATTTTTGCATTTACAGACTTTTGATCCCTCTGTGGTCTTCAAGGATTTTTGATTTTGCTGAGCTCACCTGTGTTTTTATGACTCTTCCAACTCTGTTGTTGATTTGACCATTTCTAAAGTTCTGCTATCTCACCGAAGCTTTTTTTTGTCCCCAGTGTGACTCTTTTTGTGATTCTTTTTGGTGGCATCCATCACTAGCAGCAACACCTCTTTGGACAGCTAATAGGCAGCTAGCGATCAAAGTGCTTAGGAGGCAATTGTAAAAAATTTGATAATTTTTTTTTATTTAGTCTGAAAATCTACACTTCAGAACCATCTTCATCAAATTCATCATGGTTTGTGTGCAGAAGCAAAAAAAATTTTCTTTTCCACTATACTTATGGACCAGTAGCTTATCTTGTAAAATTCTTTAGCAACCAATTGAACATATATTTAAGCTTCATTTACAAGTTTGGATTGTACTGTACATCATACTGTAGTTATCT
Organism: Dolichallabes microphthalmus; assembly: GCA_026413445.1. Lineage (NCBI taxonomy): Eukaryota > Metazoa > Chordata > Actinopteri > Siluriformes > Clariidae > Dolichallabes > Dolichallabes microphthalmus. The sequence goes on from JAOTQY010000028.1 coordinate 10,235,099, forward strand.
TTAGATGTCAAAATTTTAAGTAGATGATTGTTGTTTTCAGAGTTCCTGGTGTCTGAGTTACAAGCAGTTTGTATGCTAAAATACAGAGAATGCAATCCTGGGGATACTGAGCCTTTGAGCGAATCGGGCAAAGAGCAGAGACTGAGAGAATCGAGCGCAGATACTCAGGATAAGACTGAATTAGATGACAAAGAGGTAATGAAGGAATTGACCAAGTTGTTTCAGGCCCTAGATATGGATCCAGCTTCACAGCTCAGTGACGCCTGCTCACAGGTAGGAAGAGAATACACAAGCATACAAGCTGTAAATAAGCTGCGAGGTAAATATTATAATAATAATAATAATACTAAATCTTCATTTGTACAGGTAGAGTCAAGAATAGCCTCTCTCCCAGAGTGTAAAATGCAAGAGCCGTTGCTAAAGACTTATCTGAATTCTACACAATGGGTAGGTATTGTTTGAGCAACATGACCCCACCGCTTAACAACTCTTCCGCTTGTGTTTTTACAACTTGATTGTTTTTCAGAGCGAGCTGAAACAGATTAACCGCTCCCTCTGCAAGGACTACGATTGCCGTCGGCAAATGATGATCAAACGATTCCATGTCACTCTCCAGTCATTTACATGGGGAGAAAAAGGAAAGGTAGACAAACATACAAATAGAAAACATTTTTGGGATTTTGGGCAAATAGGTGGCTTTCATTTACTTGACTTTATATAAAATAATGTCGCATCATGTGCAAAAAACAAACTGGACAAAGTTTACTACCTTTTTTTTTTTTTAAATAAGATTTTTGTAGTGTTGTATATATCAGACAATGTTCCGAGGGAATAACTCTCAATGTTCCAACAAACTTAAGGAAATCTCAATGAATGCGCTCTGCTTGATCACTCCTGTTCTGTATTTAAAGGGTTCCACGTATATATCCTTGTTACACTATAGGTTCTGTAATTTACCCTTCGGAAACAACCCTTAGGTTAAATATAGAACCTAGAAACAATGTTCCTCATTTTAAGGAACTAATGGACACTTCAAGCAAACCAAGTACCAAGTCAGTATTAAAATCTTAGAGATTTTGATCATGTTCTAGTTATTAAGAAAGTTTTTTTTTTTTTTTACTGTCTAGTTTCTTTATGGATTTCTTCTTTGAATAAATAAGCAATAACGTGATGAAGGCTTCTTATCTGCCAAAATAAGGGATCAATATGTGTTATGCTACATACAAATCCTGAGATTGCAACTGAAGAACCTTTTAATGGTTTTAATTTTGAAAGAGTGCATTACTAAGAAATATGATGTTCTTTTATCCCCACAGCCATAAAAAAAAAAAGATTTTTTTAAGGGTTCCTCAATGGTTCTTTAGATGAGGGTTACTTATGAAAATGTGTTTAAGGAGTAGTGTCATAGAAGATACAATAATGGGTTTGCCAGAAAACCTTTTTATTTTAAAGATTTAGAACTGGTTTTTAACTGGTTTTGTTGGTCCTAGACACCTGAGGATAATGTAAAAGATTCATTGTGGTGGAAAATTATTTTTGTAAGGAAAATATGATTAAGGAATCATGGAACACAGAATCCAAGGGAACTAAAATGTCATCTTATATTTTGACTCTTTTTGAAGAGGTTTTGCTTGAACTTTTTTTTTTTTTTTAACACAATGTGTGTACACCGATCAGCCTTAACATGTATATAAAATTACAACGCAATAAAACACGTAGGTTGTATAGGTTTCCTTTGTGCTGCCAGGGTGGTTTGGTCATCTCAGGGCAACACTCTATTAGACCTACAGTATGGGGGTATGTGAGTGGTGGAAATTGGCCTCCATGGATCAGATTTGTTTGTCCAGCATTTGAGATCTTGGGGTTTTGAAGGCCATGTCTGCCGGCTTAGGCTCTTTGCCTGTCATGCTGTGGTGCACAGCATTGACTTTTTTTTTTGTTATTTGTGCTGCATTGGCATATTGTCGGATTGGACCAGACACGCTGGTCTTTGGTCACATTTAACTGTATTTATTTCTTCTTTTTAGGTGCGCAGTGCTCTGATGTCCACTGTACCCCAGTTTGCATCGTCACTTCTTGAATCGTCGGTTTCCGTTGCGCTGTTACTAGCAGCAAGAGAAGATCAGTCTTGTATTCTGCCCGTGACTGCAGGACCGTCAACATCCATTCACAAGGTGCTGTTTTTATAGAACCCAAATATACACATGGTCCATTTAATGATTCATGCTTCGTAGTCCAGCAAACCTAACCTAGCTTATTTTTCATTGTGAAGGTGCTGATGGGTAGTGTGCCGGATAGAGGAGGTCGACCTGGAGAGATCGAGCCTCCCATGCCAATGTTCACTCGACGTAGTGAAGGAGGCGACGGGCAGCGTGAAAAAAATAAATTCAAGAGACGGGAGCATTCCGGGAAAAAGAAAAAAAACAAGAATAGATAGTACTGATACTGACATGAACCTGAAAGCTAATCTAGACTGAATAATTGCGGGTTGTTGAGTTACAGACAATACATAATATTATGTATAAGTTAATCTTATACGTGTTTGATTCTGATTAGCTTTACTTTAGTTATATTCAACATGAACTATAAATTAGATATTTAATGTACACTACAGAAATGATAACTTTACTGTATATTTTGATGTTTGATCTGTAATATTGGTATACAGATTTAAAGAATACATATTATGCATGATTCCAGTATAATTTTTGCCCTATTCCTTTATTACTTTTGTACAACTGTTCTGATAGCTCAGTTATTTAATGCTTTAATTTGAGTTTATTACTGATAGTTTGTCTACTGCAAAACAGTCCTAATTTATTCTTATACTTAATTCTGCTATATGGATTTTCATTCCATAACCACTGACAAAAAGCTAATTCCGTTTTTTATTTAATTTCAATAAAGATTAGAAAGTGGAACCAGGCTACAGCAGGAAGTCTTTTGTTTGTTTGTTCGCATATCTGTTATGAAGCACGTGTGAAGAGGATTTTGTGTGGTGCTGAAATGGTTAAGGGGATTGTTTGGTCTTGTCACCAAGGGCAACATGGCAAGCTCTAAAATAAAACCAGCAGAAACTTTCCAATCTCACAGACTACCAGGAGTGTTTGTTTAGAAACTTTTTGATTTATAATTAATGAGCTACTCAGGGATCAATCACAACCATGAATGAGATCTAACCCATTTTTAGACGTGGGTTTAATTAGGCGCACGATTCAACCATGTCGGGAATCGCGCACGCGTCAACGCAGAGCATCCGACCTTACAAGTCGTGTGAGGAATACCTCTACGCGATGAAGGAAGACCTGGCCGAGTGGCTGACGGACTTGTACGGCGTGGACGTGACGGTGGATAACATGGTGCAGGCGCTCGAGACGGGCGCGCTCCTGTGCGCACACGCCAACAATGTGACGCGCGCGGCCGCCGAGTTCCAGCGCGAGCAACGCGGCACGCGAGCGCACCTGCCTGCCTCAGGGGTGACTTTCACGAGCTCGGCTCAACCCACAACGTTCCTGGCTCGCGACAACGTGTCCAACTTTATCAGCTGGTGTCGAAATGAGATGCACATTAAAGGTAGGAGTGGGGAAAGAAAACAAGATTAGGAAAGGTGAAAAAGAAGTGTAGAAAACATTATTGACAGAAGGAAATTTTTGTCCAATTTGCATCAATTATTCTATTAGGCCTATTTGCTCAAAAATAAATCAATTAGGCTAATTACAAGTAATCTTTCTTTATTTGCACATCAAAATGTAAAACAGTCTGAAGTAGAGATAAATAAAAACTGACTTTTTAAAATAAATAATGTCTCTTCATTCATTGCAACAACTTGGTTAAAATGTATGCCATATGTTAAAGGTTAAAGTTATCAATAGCCTGTTACAGTAATTAACAAGACACTACAGGTCTACAGTAAAAAAAAAAAAAATTACATAAAATAAAATTTCATCAGTTGCTTTTGTACTTGATCCATATTGCTAGAAGTAAATTACTGCATTTCACTGATGGGGCTTTGTTTGATGGAAATTAATTCCTTTCCCCGGTTTATCTTATAATCAGAAAAATAACAACAGAAAAAGAAAGAAAAGTGTTTTCCACTTTAATTAGTGGAGTTCCATATTGGGCTCTGCCAAGAACAGGAATCTGAAGCTACATTGAGCACAAAATCCAACAAAATTGGACAGTTCAGGACTTTTAAGGAAACACTCTCACCATCTTTTTCCAACCTTTAGCTATACAATTTAGGTGAATCTGTGCCTATTGCTCTTGTAGTACGTCCACCTCAAGGTGCAGGTGCAGTTGCTTTTCTGCTCACCATTGTACTGTAAATGTTGGTTATTTGAGTTACCGTAGATTACCAATGAGCTTGAACCAGTCTGTCGTTTCTCCTCTGACCTCTCTCTCAAATGCCAGCAGAATTACCACTCACTTGCTTACACTATTCTGTCTTACTCTAGAGACTACTGTGTGTGTGTGAGAGAGAGAGAGAGAATCCCAGTAAATCAGCATTTTTTTTTCTGAATAAATGTCACCATGTCACTCAACCTGTTGAAGTCACTGTTATTACATCATGTCCCCTTTTGATGTCTGATGTGAACATTTGTCTTAGGCTTTTGCCCTGTATCTGCATAATCATGTGCATTGTGTTGCTGCCACATTGGATGATTTGATAATAGCATAAATTAGCAGGTGTAGGCCTATAATATATATGTATGTGATACTGTATATATGATAGGGCAGCATGGTGGTTAGCACTGTGGTCCTGCACTTCCAGGATCCAGGTTTGAATCCCACCTCAGGTCTGTGTGCATGGAGTTTCCATGTTCTCCCTGTGCTTGGTGGATTGACACACCATCCAGGGTGTACCCTGCCTTGTGCCCTGGGTTGTATATGCCACAGTTTATTCAAACATTTTATTAATGCAGTTATTGAGTTAAAGATGCTTTATTTAAAAATTTGACTAAAGTTACCAAAATTGCATTTGCATCTAGGTCTAACACGTCTTTGAATATTTGAAAGCTCATTGAAGCATCTCTAAGGGGTTTTACAAACTCAAAAACTTTCTGTTTAATGTCCGTTGGAAACGATTATTGAGGGTTATTACTCAGTCTTACCACAAGAGGGCGACATTCGCTCGAAAAATGGCGCATAATCTTGTGGGGAAAGAGACTGCTTGAAACTCTGTTTGTTATTCAACATTTGTGTTGCTAAAATTATATTAATTTAGACCAAAGTTTTGTATGTGTAACAAAACATGCTGATAGGATACAAACACACACACACACACTAGATGGAAGCCTGTAGCAGGTTACCTGTGATAACCTCTTTACAAAAATTAGCTTCATGCTATGTTGATATTAATGTTATCCTTCCGACATAATCTTTTGTCATGAGCTGTTACTTTAGCTGTTATTTTTGATAAATTTGCCCCTCCAGGACCTTGACATTTCTAAAAAGAATCTCATTCTGTCCCTGTTGTTGTCACTGGACACCAAAAATCATGTTTGTGTGTGTTTCTTTGGGCTTATTTGAGTTTTGGTTGGTACTTTAGGAAGATGAAATGTTCTTATATTAGTCCTCATTTAGTACATATTGAATCCATGTCAAATAATATTATTATCTCATCCACAGTCAAATCCATTCTATTATTATGCAGTGCAAGAATGTCTTGTCTTTTGTGGTGCACTGTAATCGACGTACACAGGACAAACCCCTGTACCAAATATGAATTTGATTAGATAGATTGATAAAACTGCTTTAGACTGTAACACTCTCAGCATCTTCACAATGTTACTGTCCTCCATCCTTCTGCAGACGTTCTGATGTTCGAGACAGACGACCTTGTGCTGCGAAAGAATGAGAAGAATGTGGTGCTTTGCCTACTCGAGGTGGCTCGACGGGCCTCACGCTTCGGCATGGCCGCACCTGTGCTTATACAGCTGGAGGAGGAGATCGAGGAGGAGATTTGTGAGGAGACAAGGGAGCCTGTGGTCCAGAGATGCTCGATAAACACTGAGAACGTGGATGAGATGGTGATTCAATTAAATCCTGTCCGTGTAGAACACCACTCACTTGTAGGGTGAGATGTTGTAAGCTCACCCCTCAAACAAATCGAACATGACAGTCATTGTTTACTTATTTTGTTCGATTTTTACCAATTTTCTCCTCAATTTGGTCACCTTTCTATATAAGGTAATGCTGAAGCAACCAATCAGCTTATAAGGCAACAGTATCCATAATACTCTAGGAACGGGTAGGTGGTATTCTCAGTATTCTCCAAGATACATTCTAGATTTACATATCATTTAAGCAATAAAGTAAATTAATGACTGAAATACAAACAAAGAAATTATATTCAGTCCTTTGCGCAGACACAGAGACTATTACAAATGGTTGGCTGGCTTGTAAAATATGTACACTGGCAGGGATGACGCATAACCTTGTCCTAACCTCAATCAGAAACATAAATTTCTCTCGAGGCAGGTTTACATTCTGTCAGTGGAGATTAATAATCAAGCAAAGTAGGAGGGACCTCCTGTAAAGAGGACCGTGATTTGTAGATCACTTGCCATTGACATGCAGGATCCTGTTCGTACTTTTATGATGTATTGAATGAGGAAAATAAAGCATGAGGTAAGTTGTAGTGATCTGAGTGAGTGGGATATTGCAAGAGAGACTGCTTGAAACTCTGTTTGTTTTTCACCTCCTATGTGTACAGGTTCAATATTTGATAAGTCGCTGCACTTGTCCTAGTCAGTTTCCCATGGTGAAGATCTCAGAGGGGAAATACAGAGTCGGAGACTCCAGCACCATCATATTTGTGCGAGTAAATACTCCTCAATGTCTTCTCTTCCTTCCCCACCGTCATCTTATAGTGTCTTCTCTTATTAATACCCATGTCTGTTTCTGCTCTGACAAACGATAAGAAATAAAACTCTTACACACTGTTAGTCCTTCTATAGCATATGCTTTCTATTACACAATGTGTTTGTACAGATCTTAAGGAATCATGTGATGGTAAGAGTGGGTGGAGGATGGGACACCCTGGAGCATTATCTGGACAAACATGACCCCTGCCGCTGCACATCTCTCTGTGAGTGTGAGCACTCATCTAGCAGCGTTCCAAAATATATTACATCATCTATGTTTTTGTAAACAGCATGCTTCTGCCATGTTTGATATTTCAGCTTGGTAACTATAAAATATATGTGGCTATTGCATTTATGAATGAAGACGACATTTCTATTATTATTATTATTATTATTATAATTATTATTATTATTTTATGCCCCTAAGTAAAGGCCAGTCAGCCAATGAACACAGATGCATTTAATTTGTATGAGCAAATGTAATTGCCTTCCTGAAAGCGCTTAAAGCATAAACAAGCATTTTTTCCCCCATAAAGCGTGGGCACGGAAAAAAATGAGCCTCTGTGTCTGAATACGGTTTCTCCCTGCTTTTTCATCTGTCATCAATCTGCTGTTAACATATCTAATATTTCTTATGTAATAATGGAACAATGCTTGCACATTTTTCACAAATAGCAACTAGGTGAGAAAATAGCCCAGACTTTTTGTACCTGTTTCCAAAACTTTCTGTAATAGATATATGTTCTGATGCTGGCACTTAAGGCCGGTATTGGTATCAGGAACGGAACATACTATAATGATACGGTAACTGAAGCTAGCAACCTACAGTATGTAGGCTAAGGACTTCATTTTTAAAATTTATTTATGCATTTAAAAATAAAACTATTATACTAAAGCGTATAGCCTCTCTTACCGGACATGAACAGAACAACAGAATGCTGACAAACAACAAATAGACATTTAAATAAGGTTTTTACTAAACATACAACTACAAAATGTGACCTTTTTTTCAACATTTATCAACCAATAGAAATTATTTATATATAATACAGAAGACTGTATATGGTAACTTTTTAGGTTTATCAGGATTTGGCACCTTTAATGTCAGAAAAAATTATGATAAGTACTGTATACAGTAAGTAGTTTTTGTCAGGAAATACCATGCCTTCTTATTCTGAAACATCCTTTGAATACAGATACAGATAGGCAAAAATATTAACCTGGCAGTATTACAGTAGTACAGTAAATAGCAGTGTTTTTTGTGCCATCAGAATTTCAGAGAAGAAATTCCATTTAGTCTTCCATTTAGTACAGCAATGCTACTAAACTCAGCTAAGATATTCAACAACCACAGTTCTGTTTGAAAATTACATGCAGAGAACTATAGAGGGAGAATAATAGGGGCCTGAGAATAGAACCCGGTGGGACACCATATTGTTTTTTTTTTAAGCTCTCTGTATAATCTCTATTATGTGAGTGGAGTCTGCTGGGATAATAACAGGATATATCTGATTGCATTCATGCCTGATGAAATCTAAGCATGCTGCGGGAGCTTGCTGTCATGATCCGAGAATATTAAAAGCACAAGTGTCTTTTAGTTATCAAAGGGGTTCTAAACCATAGAAACAAAGCCCTTGATAAACCAGCGCTGTAAGGATTACATAACCCGAGCTTCTGGTGAGCACAGATAAGCATCCCTTTCACTCATTTGACTTCTGTCGCTCTTGTTCCCTTGCTAGCCCATAAACTGGCTCAGCGCCCTGGCACTCCAGTCCATGAGATCAAAGTCAGGCACTGTGGACCTGATGGTCAGGCTACGTCTCAAATCTCTTTGGTGCTGAGCCGAGCCCAATCCCCCCTTGACCCTGTAGTCTGGACTCCTTCTGCTGCCACTAGAATCCAGAGGTCAGAGCCAGGGCTCAGGAATAGCCCCTCTCCTAACAAGTAAGTGAATAAAAAAATAGACATTTTCACATAATTAAATTAATTATGGTATCATAAATTAAATGTACAATCAAGAAAATTAATAAGAAAGGAATTGTTGCCTGAAATGTGGAAGAAAATGTATTTAAATTATATACAATTTGCAAATTACATAAATATTGTACCCGCGATACAATATTACCACGATACCCAGGTTTTAATTCAATAGGTATTGCGATTTTGTACAAACCAGATTCCAAAAAAGTTGGGACACTAAACAAATTGTGAATAAAAACTGAATGCAATGATGTGGAGAT
>JAOTQY010000028.1:10286537-10306988 GCA_026413445.1 Dolichallabes microphthalmus
AAATAAAGGCGTTTTTTTTCTTTCACAGTCAGCAGATCCAAAAACCAAAAATAACTAGAGTCATGCTCTTTTCCTTATTTCGCAATGTATTCATTACTTTATATAGCTCAAAACTTCTGTTGGGATTAGTAGCTCCCTTGAACAGGCCAATCTTTCAGCCAACTCTTCACAAACATACAAGCAATATCACCCACTGAAAAGTCCCGACTTTAGCAAAAAACCTGGAGACATTCTCAACGTCTTCAACTTCATAACTCAATATTATGACTGCCAACCTCCATAATGCTTAGACAAGTTGGTCCAGGAGGTTTCCACAGTGATGCAGTAAATCAAATTCACATTTCAGGCTGTCACTGAATGGAAGAGGAGGTTAGAAGTTTCAGGTAGAAGGCAAAGGCCACTCATTGATGTGATTAAAGGTTTGTTGTGGCAGAGTGTCTCGTATATGTAAACTTTCTCATCACTGGGAATATATAAACTGACATCATTATTTTCCTATAGTTATCTTTATTTCTATGCTGATTAGGAGTAATCAAGTCTACATAACCAGTGCTGATATCATGCTTTTTTTTTTTTTTTACACGCTAGGAAGCACAATTGCCCAAATGTCTTCCTGCACTGTATGTCTATGATTATAGGTTAGTCAAAGGAAATAATTTTGGAATAATACATCAAATATTCCCATTATTTCTAGCAATTAATCACAGCAATCAAAGCCAATGAGCATGTAATTAAAATGGCTCCAAGTGGCTTCCAGCAGCTTTCGCTACCATTTACCCGCGATTTATTTCAATGTGATGTATTGCTGTAACGTATACTTGCTGTGTCCTGCAACCTGAAGTTTTTCTTTTTGACTTCAAACAAAGAGTTTTGCAAAAAAAGAAGTTAAATTACAGCAAGCTACAATCTAAACAAGATAAAGCATTTTTACCAAAGATAAATTAACATAGTGCCACACAAACACTGTGTCGCTGTGTCAATAAACTTGCTCGGTAAATCAATGTAGCCTTTCTTTGTCCTTGTCTTTTGTCGAACTTCATTTGACTGGCTGTATTTAAGCAAAACTCTTGCATTCACATGACTTGCGACTGGGCTGTGCATGAAAAAGCTTGTGTTTTATGTATACTTGACAAAAAGTACAAAACCTGACCTGGATCTAAATGTATTTTTACTACAAGTGCAACTAGCAATTGTTTCCCCTACGACATTAACCAACCACAATGATTCCTCTAACCTGAAACCATAAAAACCCGTCTCAATTAGGTGTATGGTTTGTGTGATATGTGAAGAATAACTTCTTGTAAATTATATATTAACCCAGCCATGATACCCAGCGACTAACTAATCTGTATGCCATTTTGCAAAAGGTCGCCATATTGTCCATTACTATTTCATGCTAAGTAAACAGCAGATGAGCAAACTTCACATGAATCTGGAATGATCTGCACGATTATTTTGAACGCTCTGACTACACTTGGAAGCCCCACACCCTTCCCACTATCGTACATGACTAGACTAGCAGTGCACCACACTTTCTGACACGGTCAACTGAGAATGACTTGAGTTTATTAGCAAGAAATAAAATCTATCAACGTATCAAGCGCGAGTCTTGCATTAGCATGCTAGAGAAAGGGCTCTCTCATGGGCGATGCGCCTGAATAGACTTCTAATCACAACAGACGGTTTGTTATACTGAGCCTCCAGGTGCTTTTAGAAGTTGCACAACGCAAGACGGGCTGAAAAGAAAAGAAAAAAAAAAAAGGCGCAAAATATTGTTTGACACCCTGCGCTAGCTATTCAACTAAAATTTACATTAATCTCCAACGGCATCAGACAGGTTCAACCTCTCAAAGTGGAATAACTTCATATAAAAGTGAACTTCTCAAAAACATAAACTTTTGCAAAAAAAACACACACAAAAAAAAACAGTCCTTTTAACCTTCCAAGGAGAAGCCTAGTCATTATTATGCCTTTCAGACTACGTCTTTCATTAAAACTGGCCCGATTCCATAACTCGCTCTAATGGTTTCCTCTGAGCTGCTGAAAAGTCAAAGACCTTTATTCTTCTCCTATGAACTGTTAATGAGAGAGCAAGCTTTTAAGGCAGTAAGATAGAAACAGCAGCTTTTCCTGAGAAAGGATATGACACTTTTGCCTTTTAAGGATCCTCGGATATCTCTCACATTCTTCGGCTTTCAAAAAGGTTGAATATAAAAACGTCGGGGCTTGGGATGATGGTAGCCAGGTCTGACTTGATTATCCATGATTGTGATGCTCAGTCTACTGTCATGGAGCTCAACGTTTCCACCACCTATCACTCCGAGTGTGGTGTCTGAGCCAATATATATTTCAGCGGTAGCTCCTCTCGAATACTGATTGAGAGGAGACAATCAGGGTTTTATATGGAAGCTGACCTGCTTTTTGTTTAGTTTTTTTCTTTCCAGTGGATCAATAAGCCTCTTTTGTTTAGTTTTTTTGTCAAGGCCAGCATGTCAAGTTAGACATCAACGTTTTGGATAAAATGTGTAAAATTGTTCAGTTAATCAATGAATAAAACATGGCACGGTGTTCTGTTATAAAAAGAAAAAAAGAAAAAAGAAACGTCATGTTAGTGAAATGTGGCCGGCTTTGTCCTTGACCCCAACATGCTACGTGAGAAATGTAAACGAAACGTTTTAGTCCATTTCCATTAAGCAGAAGCTTCTGGGGGAGAAATGTGACTGTGGTAATAAACAGGAAACTGCTTTAATCTCTTGCATATTAAAGCGCAGGTGCAGTCGGGTCAATTTCAACACACCGTGATGACTAAATCATTGACCAAACACGATATCTAAACAATCTCAATAACGCCTGCCACAGTGAGCCCGAAATCCTTGATATCAAATATTAATTATATAAACAATAAGCGCTCACTCACCAGGCTGTCGAGACCACCACCTAGAAGGTCTACGGCCCCCATCTGCATGGACGAGACCTGCGGCACGTTGACCGGAGGACCCAGGTCCAGATTGAGGAGGTCACCCAGGAGGTCACCTTGAGATGGAATGACTTGAGGCTGGTCCATAGCAGAAGCCGGCACACTGACCGGGCTCTCACCAGTGTCGATGCTGTTTGAGAAGAGAAAAACCGAATACTGTGTGAGAACAGGACGACTGGTACGACAACGATGCTGCTGTCAGTCAAGGTGACCTTTTCCTTGCAAAGGCAAACGGAAACAAATCCAAGTCCCTTGTTTATTCCTGAATGAGTCGTATTGTTGTACACTGGTTATGATTAAAGAGATTGATTTTTTTATGCCGAGTCATGCTTGAATGAACGGAATGTTACGTAACTTTCTAAGCTGTTAGAAAAATGGAAGAATGGTGCTCTCAAGAACGGACAGCGAAAAAGTTAATTTTATTCATACTATTATAAAGAATGAAAAGGGAAAATAGCTTACATGCTGAAACTGTTTTCACTTATTACATAGTCCAGCACAACCTTGGGGGTGAGATATTTATGCAAATTTTCATTCATTAGGTATACCAGAATAATCTGCCTTCATAACTGCCTTAATTCTTCGTGTCATGGATTCCACAAAGTGCTGGAATCACTCCTGTGACATTTTAGTCTGTGTTGATTTGAGAGCACAACACAGTTACTGCAGATTTGTTGACTGTGCATCCATGATGCGACTCTCCCATTCAATCACATCGCAAAGGTGGATCTATTGGATTGGGATGTGGTGACTGCGGAGGCCGTTTGAGTACGGTGAACTCATTGAATGTTCCAGTAACCAGTTTGAGATGATTTTAGCTTTGTGACATGGTTTGTTATCCTGTGCTGCAGCCTAAAGCGTTGATATATAATGCAAGATGGATGCTTTTATGTTGCTTCATGTTTTTTTTTTCAGACTGTTCTATGTAAACCTTTTTATTTGATACCCTTATGAGATGTTTCTGTGGTTAAAAATCCCAGAAGATCATTGATTAGAGGAATACTGACAACAACCCTGCCACGTTCGAATTCACTTAAACCACCTTTCTTCCACATTCTGACGCTCGTCTTGACCATGTCTAAAAGTCTGCGTTGCTGCCATGTGATTGGCTGATTAGATATTAGTGTTAAAGTGCACAGGTGTACCTAAACAAGTGGCTAGTGAGTGTATATTTCTAGTAACTCTTCCTCAATTTGTTTTTACCTGCCGTGCTGGATGGGCAGGTGCTTGCGGTGGATGCCGTGACTGCCCTCCACGAAAGCGTTAGGTGGCTTGTGGTAGACGGAGGCCAGTGAGCCGATGTGGCAAATGAGCTCGTCCAGCAGCGTTGGCTCGATCAGGTCCGTCTCCTCCGAGATTAGCGGTTTCTCGGACAGCACCACCTCTTTGGCGGTCACCGGGTCAGTGGATAGCAGACGCCAGTAGATGTAGCCACGATCCCGCAGGTCAGGGTTATCAGAGTCCTGTGGAAAGATAACAGGAATGAGTTGGGTTTTAACATCTGGAGTATAAATACTCGACTGCTTGGAAAAAAAACAGGTTCGGACTTTCTGATAGCTGTTAGATGGTTATATTACATGAGGTAAACACCCTTATAATCAAATAGCAGACACTTAAAGCTGTGCCAGGAAGTGTCCATTACATTACATTGCTTTACATGGAAAAACAATCGTCACCTGAGTTGCCAGGCTGAGAACTTGCTGCACCAGCTCCTGTGTTTCTGAAGGTTTCTTCAGGAACAGCTTCACTATGGCTGTCAGCAGGGTGAGTTGAACCTGTGGGCAAACATCAGTATGACATCAGTACACCTCTGAATCTAGTGCACAATAAACATGTGGTTAATGCTCTTTGAACTATTTGTCTGACATGTAACTCTAAAAATCTGATCAAATAACGTGCCGGACCTGAGTGCTTTCATCGTGGAAGCCCTCGAGGAAGCTTTCCAGAAGTTCGTCGGCGTTGTCGATTCTCTCTGCGTATTCGCCCACAATCCAAATCATGGCGGCACGTGCGTCCGGCTCGTCCAGAGAGTCCAGATTCTCACACAGAGTGGCGATGATGCTCTCATACCTACCCAGGTGGAGGGGGGAAAAAGTTACAACAATATCAAAGCATAACTTCAAGCAAACAAATCTAGACATAACATAATGTAATAAGAGAGACCGACTTGTTAGGGTATTTGCGGAAGATGTCTCGGATCACCACGATGGCCTCCTGCACGACGTAGTTCACTTTTGTCTGGATGAGGTCCAGGAGGGTGCTGACACAGCGCTCGGCTGATTGCTAAAAAGAAAGCGAGAGAGAGAGACAGAGAGATTATTTTCCAGTAACAGAACATCCTTAAATATTTATAAAAAAATTTTTTTAAATCAACAATGCTTTCCACACACAGTAATGATTGTGAAGAGGACTAACCTCTGTTTTAAACATACCTCTACTTTTATAGCACAGCGCCCGATTGCACGGACCGCCTTGCGCACAAAGTCCACATCCACCTCAGTGGCATACTCCTTGAGCTCAGCCAATACCTAGAAGCAAAAATATTACCCTTTTCATTTCACTTACACGGATTAAACTTAGCCAGGAACTGATTACTTTAATCCATATCAACTTAAACAAGAGTGGCACATACTGCAAATAAAGAGATTCACCTCACATTTCTTTTTTTTTTTATTATTTTCCCCAGATTTTCTCCCTAATTTCATGTCCAATTCCTCCCCGTCACTAGGGGGCTCCCACATTAAGGCTACTACTACCACTCAGTCGGGGGCTGAAGACTAGATCACATGTTTCTTCCGAATCACGTGACACCAGCCAAACGCATCTTTTCGAACTGCTCACACACAAACCGCTCGGGGCGGCGTAACACACTCGGAGTACAGTGCTATCCGATCATTCCGCTTGCATGAGCTCACAGACGCCCTGATTTTCTGTAGCGCTGTGATTAACGTGGGAGCACCAATTACCTCTCATCTCTCTTCTCTGAGAGAGCTCGGCCAATCAGCTCTCTCTAGACCTCCAGCTCCAAGAGGTTACAGCATCACCCAGGAATCGAACTATATATACTATATTTGAGGGGGAATTGTAATGCTAATTTAGGCTGGCAGGACATGGCTACGAGCTTTAGGATTTCACTCTGTTACATAAGGAACATGTAACAAAAAAAGGCTTTGTTTTGTTCTGAAATGTGTTCACTAATTGAGATATTCTTATACTAAGCACAAAAATGATTTATTCTTGTACAGTCTTGATCAAGATGAAAGATTTACACAAGAAAGATTACTCGAATGCTATTTTTATCATTTCTAGGACAATTCCTGTGTTTCTTCCGAATCGCGACAGATTGTGTTAATCCACAAAACAGCCAAAAACAAATTCTGTGCTTTGCGCGCGGTGTAGCCGACACAACCTGCTAGACAAAAGGCAGGTTATCACTACGGGGAGAAAAATGTTTACTGTTCGTTGACAGTGCCCCGGCACAGTGATTCAGATTTTACTCCACTGACTTATCTGAGCATGTCTGCGCTTACACTGGGATTTTCTGGCTGCTCTTGAACAGCATGTGGCTCAGATGGTGAAGCTGTTACACGAGCTCCCTTTGGGCTTTGTCTTTTGAGTGTTGCAATGGACAGAATGCTTTGTGCAAGTGCAGAAAGTGCCAAGAAAAATTTCACACTTAAAGCAAATACAAGTCAAAATGTAAGCCACTACGAATGTGTCAAACGGTTGAGCGGTCACTACCCTCGTAGGCCTGGTTTAATAGCAAATACACAAGTACAAATGGAGTAACAAACACCTGGGCGATGTTGGCTTGAGAGGCCAGACGGATCATGATGTCCAATTTCTCCAGCTTGACGTAGATGGGATCGTTGTACTTGACAAAGAACACTTTGATCTCCTGCTTCAGGATCTCAGGTCTGGTTTAAACGAACAAAAATGTTTGTTTTTATACACACAACGCAATAGCAGCTTGGCACAGTAATGGGGTCGGCAATTTCTCTGCTCTTCACCGAAATGTCACTGAACATTTTAAATACATTATTATTTGCAATGTCGGTCAAATGGGGCTCACGACAACCCCGAACCAGTAAAGTGTAAAATTAAAGACCTTTCAGTAGGACATAAGTAATGGGTACCTGAAAGAATAATACAGACTGCGCCTCTAATTATTATTATAATTTTTATTAATTTCTTGATCTCTTGTGCATTAAAAATGTCTAAATTGAAAAGCATTTCAAACAATAATGTGGATTGTAATCTGTATAGTATTAATAATGTAAGCCTTTAATGTAATTATCAAGCATACAATAAAAAGTGAGCTGTATAGCAATACTGCCAACTACTGGCATCACTTGAATAACTTTGACACATTTTTTTTTTGTCACAGGAGGGGAAACTGTAAAATGTTGTGTCTAACTTTTATACGATCACCAAAACAAATCCAACAGCAGTTTTTGAATTATTTGTAACAAATGACTCCGACTAAGTCTGGCTTCGTTCCTTGTGCATTGTTAGCATATCTACTTTTGCGATAGTGTGTGTGTGTGTGTGTGTCTGCTGGATTGGCAATGGGGTTTCTACTGCATAGACTTGACGCAGGAGCATAAATTAGCCTTAATGGTGAATAATGTTGTCGCTTTTACCTCTTCTGCACAATGAGGTTGATGTTCCTGAGGGCCACGTACTGGACCTCGGGCTCACCGGAGAGCAGCGTGACTAGAGGAGGAGAGAGCTTTTTCAGGAGCGTGTTGTAATAGTCAGAGTCTTTTGGCAGAAGCTCCAGGAACTTCATCAGGACCTTGACGGCCGACAAGACGACAGCAGAGTTGGCATGCGAGAGGCGCGGGGTCACACGCTCGCAGATGCTAGAGAATAGGGGGAAAAAATTCAAGGTTGAATGCTTGAAATTGCTAGACAGTTGACATTCAATTGCCTCAATCTTGTTTTTGTATAAATACATTTTTTTTAAAGCTTTTCCCTGAATAGTAAAAAAATAATGGCATAAAAATAGACTAAAGGCAATAACTTTATGACTAAATACAAGTTCAGGCTGTGATAGATGGGTTCAATCATAAATATATCTGGTACATTTCTGTTCCTTTCTCAGGCTACAACTCAGGAGAGCAATTTTTATTTATTTTTTTTTACTTTTTTTGGAACTTGCCATTCAATCTGTTCTCTTACCTCTGGGCTTCCCGTTCATCTTTGGGGTTGTAGTTGGACAAGCAGTCGAGGATGAAGATCTGTCCCCACTCGGTGCACTCGTTCAGTGCTGTGAGCAGCTTGTTGATGTTCTGAGGGTTCAGGTCCAGCAGATTGCTATTGGGGTGAGACTCGCTGATCTCGGACAGAGCCGCCACAGCGTTAGCCACGACCTGGAGAGAGGAGAGCAGACGGGGGACGTGTAAAAGACTTTTTAAAAGAGTTTTTCTCTTCAAGATTAATAAATCTTTGTAAATGTGATGAAAAGCAGTGACTGTACTCCCACATCCAACCCATGTATATGAAAATAAGTGTGAATGTAAGAAATGAAAGAAAAGGGGGAAATAAAAGTTAAAACAGAACTAGGAGAAATGAAGGAAGAAAGAAAGCAATGAAGCAATATTATGGAAGGAAGACTTGAAAGAAACAAGAATAGGGAAGGATGGAAGACATGAAGGAAAAAAAAAAAAAAGAAGGACCACCATTATGCAAGGAAGGAAGAAGAAGAATAGAACAACTGAAAAACAACAAAATAGAAGGACAGAAAATGTGAAAGGAAGGAAGCAATGGTACGGAAAGAAAAAATGAAAAAAGGGGGAAAAAATTAAAGTGGGGATCAATTAAATATATAAATAAATGCTGATAAAATACAAAAGAAAAGAGGGAAATAAAGAAAGAAAAGGAGGGAGAAAAAAAGAAGGAAGGATGAAGAAAAAAGGGAAAAAAGAATAAATAAAGGCAGGAGAGAAACAACATTAAGGAAGAACCCAAGGAAGGAATAGAGAAAAAAAATTTAAGTTAGGAAGAAATAAGAAATATTGAGTTTAAAAAAAAAAAAAAAAAAAAAAAAACATGGGACAAAAAGCAATAATTGATAGAAGGAATCCAAATAAAACAAAATAAAAAAGGGAAATAATGGAAAAGAAAGCAACAAAAGGAACAAGTTAATAATGCACATTACGGGGTGGTAAAAACTATTATTTACAGTTTTTCAGTTAGGACTGACTGAAAGCAATCAGTAATCAGAACTCAGTAATGATTTCCCTTACTGTAAAATTTTTCTCAGATTAGGTGGACACACTCAGTTACGTACCATGGGGTTGGAGTCAGCTATCAGGTCCCTGAGGGAATCCAGAAAGCCCTGATCCTCCACCATCTGCGCGTTGATGTCATGCAGCTTGGCCACGCACACGGCCGCCGTCTTCCTCACATACGGGTCCTCATCCTTTAGGCACTTCCTCAGGGGCTCACACAGGTACTCTGTGATCTTATCCACGCGAATGCAGCCCATAGTGCGCACGGCCAGCGCACGGATCAGAGGGTTAGGGTCTTCACAGTCCTGAGAGAGGAAGATTCACATGAAGTTTAATACAGTGTTAAACACCAAATCGTCCACGTCACCTTTTCCATGGATGCTTATTCTTGAGTTGTTTGATTCGACAGATCACAAAACAAGTCACCTTACTGTTGTGAATCAGATCACTTCTCCATCACCTGGAGACTCGCTCACCTTCACAAAACTGTTGACGGCCATGATGGCCATATCAGGCTGACTCTTGGCGTAGTTCATCAGGTACAGATACACCAGCTTCTTCAGCTCCAGGTTATCAGTCTGCATGCAGTTCACCACATCTGGAAACAAAGAACTGAAGAGGGACAAGAGAACATCAATTTATCTCATCACCATCATTATCAACATCCAGACCACCAACTTGTATACAGATATTTATCCACTCTGTACTATTGTTTTATTTAAGAGGATGATGTAACGCGGCCATTAATTTAGCACAGATATTTCAACCAGGGTTAGCAGAGTTAAACATACAGCACACAAATGTGGAAACACAAGTGCAAAAAGAAGAACAGAAGCAGTGTACACACACACACACACACACACAGAATAAAAACAGGAAGGAAGAGAGGGAGGAAGGAAAGAGAAAGAAGGAATGAAAGAAGGGAAGGTCAAGAGGAAATAAGTAGGGAAGGAAGGAAGAAAAAGAGGGAGTGAGGAAGATAGAAAGGCCCCAAAGGAAGGAAGAATGAAAAAAAAGGAAGGAAGGACGGAAGGTAGGGATGAGGGAAGGTAGGAAGAGTAGGAGGGAGGAAGAGATCAGAGAAAGAAAGAAAGAAAGAAAGAAAGAAAGAAAGAAAAGGAGAACATGGAATCAAGGTAGGAAAAGAGGGAGGAAGGAAAAAAGGAAGAAAGGGATGAAGGGAGAAAGTGGGGAGGTAGGATGGTAAGAATAAAGAAGGAAGGATGAAAAAGAGGGGGGGAAAGGGACAGAAAGTAAAAAGAAAGAAAAAGAAAACTAAATGTAAGCAATAGATTGAATAAAAAAAGTGTAAAGAGGAAAAAAAAAAAGCTTTTCACTAAACTGCTCATGTTGTCTGATACCTTTATAACGATATAACAGTACTGGATTCAATAATGTAGTACACATACAGGATTTATCATTGTGGTGCACTTATTGGATTTATTAACTTAGTGCACTTGATATGTTTAAGATGTACGCAGGACAATTTCGCAACCTGACGGTCCGTCTAATAAAAATTTTGACTGGCTATTAAGTTTAAGTTTACTTAACGACGTGACACGGCTGGCGAGCAGCAAGGTTCAGTTAAAGCCCTAGCTGTAACACAGAAAGAAAATTGCTTTGGCCTTGAACTTGATCCTTAGCCTGGGGTAAAGAATCAACACATCATAAAATAAATCATACCTCACATCCTTGCCTACAGTCATGGCAGCAATGACTTTTTTCACCGCTTCCTTCCTCTTCTCTTTTTTCTCATTGTTCAGCTCAGCTTTCAGTTCAAATATCTCTCCTGGAAGAAACGGCAAGATTGAAACAAATCTGATCCGGTCTAATGCATTACACTGACTAACAGTTTTATTGGTGAGTATACATACACTGGTGATAAAAGAAAGAAAATAAAAGTCTATACAGCCCCAAACAAACATTTTCAGTGAAACCAAGATCAATCCTGTCAGATTTGCTCCCTTCATTAGTTTCACATCACAACCAAGAAAATTCTAAATGTCTTTTGGTCTGACGAGGAAACAAATGATCAGTCAAGAGTTATTAAATTAAAGAAAATATTACACTTAAAATATTACACATACGTTACATAGAAATAAGATTCATTAAAACATGAATTCTCTGCTCATGTTCAATTTAATACCAATGCAAAAAAAATCAAATGGAGGTAATCCCACTGCGGATTGGTGGTGCGCTCTAAACTATGCAAACATCGCCAAGCAGCACAGCGTCCTCTGTGGTAGAATCCCAAAAAAGACTGAATCGGAATCTGAATTATGTACGATTATGTATGTGCGATTGATCCATGTGGTATTAATGGTGTCTGTTAATGTGTAGTGATTTTTTTATTAATTTTTATTTATTATTATTCACTGTAGATTAAAAACTTTAGGTCCATTATTGGCTCGGTGGTAGGTTTCTTGCCTACCATGCGGAAGCCCTGGGTTTAAATCCCACCCAATGCCCAAACCCCAGCGACTGAATGAAATGCCAGTTCCAAGCCTGAATAAAATGGGTGGGTTGCCTCAGGAAGGGCGTCAGGAACAGCATCCGGCATAAAAACCTGTGTGGTTCGGATGGTGACCCCTGAACAAGAGCAGCTGAAAGACTAACAACTGTGTATCCACTATCTAGACAAAAGTATTTGGTCAATCCTGCAATTACATATTTCAGTATGGGATTGATCCCCCTTTTGCAGCTTCAAAAACCTTCCCCTTTTCTTGGAAGCTGGTCCACAAGATTATGGAGTGTTTCTGTGGGAATTGATGCCCATTCATTCATTCGAGCATTTACGAGGTCAGGCACTGATGTTGGACAAGAAGGCCTGGCTCGCAATCTCCATTCCAGTTCATCCCAGAGGTGCTTGATGGAGTTAAGTATAGGGGCCTGTGTGGGCCTGACATGTTCTTCTGCACCGAACTTATCAAACCATGTCTTTATCTTGGAATAGAAAATTGCACTGTCCAAGATATCTTGGTATGCTGAAGCATTAAGACTGCACTTCAGTGGGGATAATGCCAAATACCTTTCGTCCATACAGTGTATTACACTTTATCCTCCTATGTGACGTCATAACTAGCAGTAAATCAACGTACCTTTCTTGTTCGTGGTGAAATACTTGGAGTCTGTCATTCTGAGTGTTTTCTAGGTGTGTTGAGGGGGAAAAAACAGCTATATTATTGTTTACTCAGGATACAAAACACAAACAAACAAACAAACAAAACAAGCAGTGTATAATATTTGCATAATTGAAAAACCCAGTGCAAGTTATTATAAAAAGCTTAAACTTAAACAGAAATGTAGAAATCTGTAGTATCTGGTAAATAAGTGTATTACTTATTAAAAGAAGAAGAAGAACCGGCTAGCTAGCATTAGCAATGTCAACCAATTAACAGTCAAATGTCAGCTTTAAAAAACACACACACGCACAATTCTATGGTACTTTATGTGCTACACCGAATGTTAGAAATAAAATATTATTTATAATGCTGTTTTTAATGAGTTACACGGCTATCGCAGCTAACCCGTCATGCTAACGGAGTTCTTGTTAGCCGCCAAGCTAACATATCGATTAAAGAGCTATAACTCATCACCCGCTCCGACAAAACAATCAAACAAACCGCGGGTATAAAAAAGAGCGAGGTTAAAAACTACAAACCTCAAAACTCTGATAAGTAATTCCACCGGGTCGGAGTGTTATTACGCTTTTGCCTCTTTTTTTGTTTTTCAGGCCACACAGATGTAGGCGATGGGAAAAGATGGAGCGCCTCCAGGAAAAACCAAGCGGAACTGAGTTTTGGTCTAGTTTTGGGGGGAACACGGAAGGCGTACAGTGTAACACGGGAAAATGACAGGTTTACTTTGAACACATTGGAAACGCTTTGAAGTTTTGTCATTAGGATGAGCAGAAATATATGAGCATTCTGTTAGTTTACTATAAACCCATACATTTGTTTTGACCCAGTGTTTGATTGCTGATTAAAGTCGAGTTTGAGTCTTAAATCGTGCACGATGGCGGAGAGAGGAGCACATCTGACCACAGCTGGAGGAGAAGGCAGACCCTCGATCTTTGAAGTTTTATCTCAGGACAATCTGATGAGTGCGGTTAAACCTGCACTTCAGCACGCCGTTAAAGTAAGTCATTGTAATCACATTCAGTGATCACTCTGTCCAAGTCTGATATATTGGCTTATTTATGTGCACAATGTGTAAAACATGCTTTATTTTATAACATCTGGTATATACAATGTTGCAGTGCATACTGATCAACACACCTGATTCAGCAGCTATCCAATCAGGTTAGGGCAGTACAATGCCCTAACCTGCAGTATGCAGATCCTGGTCAAGAACTTCAGTTAATGTTCACATCAAACATCCATCCATCCATACATCCATACATACATACATCTATCTAGCAACTTGCAGCATCTCTGTAGTCTAACTTATTCCCCTTTTACGACCTCGGTCAACATTCACACACTACAGGCAATTTGGGAATGTCAGTTAGCCTAAGCTGCATGTCTTTGGACTGTGGGAGGAAACCCAACAAGCATAGGGGGAACATTTTGCACAGGCAAACTCCATGCCCACAGACCCCGAGGCAGGGGTCGAATCCGGACCCTGGAGGTGCAAGCCACCTACACTGAACATCAGAATGGGGAACATGACTTGTGGTGTGGGGTTTTTTTTTTTAGTGCCAGAAGTGCAGGTTTGAGTATTTTAGGAACTGGGATATAATACAGAATGGGGGAGAAAAACAGACAAACAAACAAAAAACATCCAGTGAGCAGCAGGGTCTTTGGGCAGAGACACAAAGTTGATGCGAGAAGTCAAAAGAATGGGCAGATTCCTGTTTGACCTGACACGCAGGCTAATTTGAGTAACCAGTCTTTAAATCCATGGTGGGCAGAAAAGCATCTAGGGGTGTACAGGACTGTGCAAAATCTTATGCACTTTTTTTTAAAACAAAATTTCCTATGATTTTTTTTTTCATAACATTTCTGATTTCCAAACATCAGTATTCTAACACAAAATTACATTTTACAGAAAACTATTTGTATGGCAGAATGTAGCACATTACGTAAAAGGCCAATTTTCAGACAAAAAAAGGAAGCTACTGGGTTTTGCATGCAAAAAAGAAGCAGGTGCAACAGTAAAATCCTCAGACGGACCGTGTGGTTTTCTTGTTTGTTTAATTTTTTTGAAGACGTTCTTGCTCCATAGCATTTATTTGCATGTGCCTAATACTTCTGCACAGTATTGTATATCGTATCGAATCTTAAGTTGTATGGGTTAGAGCAGCAAAAAAAACATCCTGTCAGCTGTGAATAGGAACCTGTGGGCACAGGATGGCAGTTACTAGACATTAAATAAAATACCAGAGCAGGATTTAAAAAAATAAAGATAAATGATAAATTTCCTGCTATGATAGAAATAAATGGCAGTAAGAAATTTGATCATCTTTCCGTAAAATATGAAGGTGCTTACACATGACAGTCAAATAAAGTTGATTTTTTTTTTTACTTTTATATAAAATGTTTGAAATTATGGGTTTCAAATGAACAAAACACCATTCTGATCAGTTTTTTTAATTTCTATTATTAATTTCATTAATATGCAACTCAGTACGTCACTACACTTCTGCTTTAACAGTTCTGAGACACATTACCCAGTGTTTATTGTTCACGATGCATCCATAGATCCTGGCTGAGTCCAACCCTGCCCGGTATGGAGTCCTCTGGAGGAAATTTGATGAGATCTACGCCGTTCTTGACCTTCTGCTGCAGCACCACTTCCTGCAGCGCACCAGCGCCTCCTTTTCCGAGAACTTCTACGGGCTAAAGCGCGTGGCTCCGGATGTCAGCAGACGCGCGCATCACGGCCTCGGCCGCAGGCGCCACGCGCGCTCTCTGCTCCTCTTAGTACTCCTTCCTTACCTCCGAACCAAACTCGAGAAGGTGCTGGCTCGTCAGAGAGACGAGGACGACTTCTCGATAAGGCTGCCCCAGACCCTTGCTCAGAAGATGTACAGGGCCTTCTTGGCGGCCTATCCGTACGTTTGTATGGCGTGGGACGGCTGGAGTTTTTGCCATCAGCTGCTGTATATTTTCGGCAATGCGCGCACACATTCGCCCCTGCTGTGGTTGGCGGGAGTCAAGTTGTCTCATCTGACCGCTCAGGATATCCGTGACATGGATCTGAAGCCGGCGAGGCAAGCACTGGGCTCTAACCAAAGGTGAGCACGCTATAGTGTTCGCACTAGATTAGATTTTTATGTTTTTGTAATAAAATCTGGAAACATTTAGCAAAATCACCAACTATGCCTTTTATATACTCCTGAGCATGTCATTATTATAGAATTGTCTTGTATGCTGCAATGAATCACCACCAAAGCATAAACACAATTTCTTCCCCTTTCACAGCTTTG
This sequence comes from Dolichallabes microphthalmus, assembly GCA_026413445.1. Lineage (NCBI taxonomy): Eukaryota > Metazoa > Chordata > Actinopteri > Siluriformes > Clariidae > Dolichallabes > Dolichallabes microphthalmus. Next base: position 10,302,181 of record JAOTQY010000028.1, read on the forward strand.
GAGAACGCCTGCAACACATGCTTTCCACGGTGCTTGGCAGCGTAGCCGTAACCCTCTCCACTAGTCTCTCGATGGGAGTGTTTTTCCTGCAGTTCTTGGAGTGGTGGTACTCATCAGAGAACCAGACCACTATGAAGTCTCTCACCTCTCTGCCCACACCTCCGCCTCCGCTTCATCTGGAGGACCAGGACGCTGCAGCACCATCCGGCAAAATGTGCCCACTCTGCAGGAAAGTGCGCAGTAACGACACGGCCCTGGCCACCTCCGGCTACGTTTTCTGTTACCGCTGCGTTTATACGTATGTGAAAACGAACCACAGGTGTCCGCTAACAGGCTACCCGTCTGAACTGCAGCATCTAATTAAGATCTATTCTCCAGAGGCATAGGCCAAACTGATTAGATAAAACTGATGCTGGGAAATCGACTTTATAGTCAGATATCTCATTTGACTCAACTTACCAAATGGCATATTTTAATAATTTTAATAATAATAATAATAATAATAATAAAAACAGGGGAAATTTTGTTGTATTATGACCAATGGTTTTACTTCTTTGGCTAATTATGGCAGAAATTTAGCAAACTACCTGTACTTACCCTAAATTACCCTAACTCAATAAAATAATCAGAAAGGTACTACACATGTGCACTGACAAAACACTAAGCATCCCTTTGTGCACTGTATGTTATTTATGATGATTTATTTCCATTTATAATGTAATTTATCAAGGATTGAACTGACTCTCAGGGTCCAGGTTCGATTCCTAGCCCGGGTTCGATTCCCGTCTCTGTGTGCATGGAGTTTGTATGTTCGCCGCTTTTGGTGGGTTTCCTCCCATAGTCCAAAGACATGCCGATTAGGATATTTGGCTTTCCCTGAGTGTGTGAATGAGAGTGTGAGTGTGTGTATGTGTGTATCCTGCGATGGATTGGCACCCCACCCAGGGTGTACCCCGCCTCATGCCCCGAGTCTCCTGGGATAAGCTCCAGGCCCCTGTGTCCCTGCGTACAGGATAAAGTGGTATAGATGAGTGAATGAGAGTGAGTGTAATTGATCACCTTCGACAATTCATGCAGTTCACATATGGGATTTGATTCAAAGAACCGATTCAGAGTCGACTCATTCTTAAGCACATCTAGTTTGAAATGCTTATTGGACTAATGTGTTGCCTGCAACATGCTGCTAATTCTAGTAATTATTCAAAAATACATTTTTGTATTTGTGTAAATAATGAATTTTAATAAAATACATACATGTTCATAGAGTACAACTTAAGTCAGCTTTCTTTCCCTTACCTAGAATTTAGCACTTTTATGCTGTGAAAAAGTATTTGTCCTGATTATTTGTCGTTCTTAATTGATTTCGATTATTAAACAAAGTTTAATATTACACAAAGGTACCTGAGTTAATACAAAAATGTTTTTCAATTATGATTTTATTTATTGAGGGGGAAAAAGCTGTCCTGATTACCACAGGTTTAAGCCGAGTAAAATTTCACTTGCCACACCCAGGCCTGATTACTGCCAGACTTGTTGAATCAAGAAATCACCTAAATAGTGACTGTCTGACAAGTGAAGCTTGTAAAAGATCTGTATTCAAGAACAGATGAGAAACAAAGTAACTAATGTAGCAGTCTGTAAAGGGTTATAAAGCCATTTCTTTCTTTTTCGGGGGGGGCGGGGTTTGTTCCCGATTTTCATATCCAATTCCTCCCCGTCACTAGGGGGCTCCCACATTAAGGCATTAAGGCTAGTCGGGAGGGCCAAAGACTAGTTTCCTCCGCTATCCACTCCTTCTGCTTGCGAGACCTCAGACGCCCCTGATTGGCTGTAGAGCCCTGATTAAGGTGGGAGCATGAAGTACCTCTCATCCCGCCCCTCTGAGAGAGTTCGGCCAATCAGCTCTCTCTAGACCGCTGCTGGCTGCGAGAGATTACAGCATCACCCGGGAACCAAACCAGCGATCAACGGGGCCCAGTTTTTCAAAAAATTTAATCTGGATCAAATTGGTCTGGATTTGGAAATCCCATGCTTTGCTATCCAGGATTAATTGATCTATCTTACTTTTATGAGAGTTTTTTAAAGGAACATTGGTTTGGATCAACATTGGTTTGGATCCAAATATCAAATTTCAGGATTACCAAATCCTGTTTACCATAGCCTTAAATGGAACCAACAGTTTACTGGCTTAGCAAAAAAACAACAGGTAGGCAAAATACCAGTGGCTACAAATAGCCATTGTTTTAATTGTAAGAAACAGAAACACTGTAAAAAAAAAAAAAAACGTTTACAATTTTTTTGTTTATGTTAAAACAAATACTGTCAAAAGGTCAAAAATCACTTACAGGACACACCACATAATGAAGGACACACTGGACATGCAATTAGAGATGCAATTGTGAGAAATTACTTTTGCTATTAAATGACTAAATCTGTTGTGGTCATTGTCATTAATATACTGTGGAATTATAGCTATGAGCAACAGTGACATTTGACAGCTTTGATATTTAGTTGTTTACCAATATCATTATATGTAACATGCTTCCTATAGGCTTCAAATATGAAGGAATTTATATATCAGTAACAATTAAGTTTGTGATCATTCACTTATATATTTATTGTCAAAAAAATCACAACTGAATCCACCCTTCTGATCAAATCAGGATAATCCTGTTTTTTTGGATCAAATAGATCCCAATCTGTGTTCAAAGTTTTGAATACCCCAAAGGGCAGGTTTGATCCCAATCAAATGTAAGATTGGATTATGTGGTCTGATCTTAATTCAGAATCCCTCTTTTACTTTTGAAAAACCCATTTCCAAGATTTGATCCAATCCGTGATCCAAAAATCCCACTGGATTACTTTTGAAAAACTGGGCCCGGATGATCGGCCGAGCACTTTACCATGCCAAAAAGCTATTTCTAAAGCTTTGGGACATTGTAAGTTTAAGGTCACATGAGGAGTACTGTTATTCAAGTTAAATTGTTTACAAGTTATGAATGAAAATACAGGTACATATTGTTACTGGGAGTTATGTGGGGGGGGGGCTAAAACATGTCCAAGGCTGCTCGTGGTACATTAACAATTGTTCCTTAGATAAATTCTTATATTTGATAAATGCATTTGTTATTTGGCAATAAAATGTGGTGGTTGAGAAGGTGAGTGGTTGTTTTGACCGTGACAGCTGGTCATATCTACTGCACATGATCCAACTCCAATTTCATGGGCGGGGGGTTTATAAGTGCTTGATTGTTTCTCCTCTCAAATGTTTTAAAATGATCTGAAAGTGATTAGTATGATGTGATTAATCTTTAATCCCAGATGAAAAAGTTAAGTCAATGAATACCCTTCTTGTCTCATGAGACTGAATTGAGCGGTCTCATTACAAGCTCAACTTTTTTCTATGTCTCCTAAACCCCACTTAGGAAAACAGACATAGAGACAAAGCAAGACATACTTTTGAAAAACACTTGAGAAATCCGAGATGTACATGGGAAATGCATTTGAAGGAGAAGCAATTGAGCCATACAGTATGTACACTAAGATTATTATGAGATTGAAGTTAGAAATAAATGAGATGCATGAAACGCATTAGAAATTGTTTTATTAAACATCAAAATCCTCAGTTGATAGCATACAGTGAAATAAATGTACAATTCACACAATAACAGATACCAGCAATAAAAAGATATTAAGTGTCACACGGCTCAACTCAGATTCACACAGGAGTTACACAAAGGCCACAGCATTGGGACAATCTTCCAGTGAAAATCATTTAAGAAGATGTTAAATCTTAAAGGAAAATTCATTACTTGCTGTATGTAAGGGCTACAGGAACAGGTTAATGCCAGAAAAAGTTCTCTCTCACCGGCCACATCAGTCTTCTCTTGTGGTGGATGTCCAACAAGTGTGTCCAAAGTCTTCAACTCCTGGAGTTGCTTAGTATCTAATGGAACAAAATATACTAAAATATTTGAGATTTACCTGAACATCATCCAGCTCCTCCATTCCCAACTTTCTGAAGGTTGAGACATGGGCTTGCTCATGGGCTGCTGCTTACCTGACTGATGTGCTGATGGAGACTCCGGAACATTCTCGGTCTCCTGAGGCGGCAGGAAAAGATAAATCATTGGTCTTCATTTATAAAATATAATTAACCAATGTCTCTCAAGTTACAAGTTCTGGTAATTACTGTTAAACACTGAACACCAATACTACTGGTTTTCAAAAACTGATCATGCAGTAACATTAACTAACTATTTAACCAAACCGCCCCCCCATCAACCTCAAATGTTGGTTACCTAAATATGCTAATCCATTGGCTAAACTACCCACAGGTAGCATTTGAATTCCTTTTGTAATTCAAGAACATACATAAGCTGTGTAAATTTCAGCAAAGTATACATTTTATTTTTTTAAACCAAAAACTCTGGTTTTAACTCCTTGTCAACAATTTAATTCGCCGCAAAAAAAAAAAATAAATAAATAAAAAAAAAGTTAAACCAGCACAAGACAAATGAAAACTCAGATTTAAAGGTAATGAGCCACTTTTGAGACACCTTTAAGATGCAGAAAACACATAAATCTCATTCAAGTCTTAAAGACAGCTCATTTCTGTCTAGGAGACAGAAGATTAAAAGATAAACCTGCGATCTTATTTGAGTTTCTTTGCTATGGGGATGCCCATCATAGGAGTAACCTGTTCATCCAGTTAAAGATCGAATCTCATAGTATACAAGCTCACGTTTATCCAAAAAAAAAAAAAAAAAAGAAAAAAAAAATTTTTTAGACAAAGTTGTCAATAGATC
>JAOTQY010000028.1:10360128-10370543 GCA_026413445.1 Dolichallabes microphthalmus
TTATTTATATATTTATATATTGTAATCTAGAAATCTTTGAAGGAGATGTTCCCAATCGAGGCAGGTGACATTGATGCTAAAGATCGTGTCATTCCTAGATTGCCGGGTAAGAATGTGAGCGACTCTTATCTAATTACAGATTGTATTTGATTTTCGCAATCAAATTCTTTCCACATCATTGTGTAATTTGAACGGATAAAATGATTTGCACCCTGCTTTAGGGAAACACCTGCTTCTAATCAAGCATTAAAATGTGACAGTCTGATAATAATATCTGAGTCATACATTGCTGTTGACTGAATAACAATGTGTCAATCCATTTGAACATGTATTTATTTTGGCACATTTGATATCAAATAATTGCTATTCAGCTATAATAATCATATCCTGTATGAGAATCTGTATGAGAACATAAATAGAAAAAGTTGTGAAATTGAAAGCAGATCTTAAATAGCCCATGTGCATTTTATGGAAGTTACGCACTTGTGCACTGTCCTGGACTTTCATTTCTGCCCAACGTTTTCCTCTGTGAAGTCGCATTTACAAACGGTTATGAAATTGAAACTTGTGGACTTTCCCACAGTTGCACATCGCACACCTGTCACCTTCTTCAGCTGCAACCAGAAAGCAAAAAGAGAAATGATAGCACGAACTACCAGGCCGCACAATAACTATTTTTCACTTAAAACTGCACTTATGCCCTTGTATAGCTCCAAAATGGATCGACAGCCAGAGGTCAACTGAGACTAGGCAGGGGACTCTGACTGAATACTTTCAATCGATGCTCAACCTGTCTTCAAAGATCACCCAATGTCAGCTAGTCACAATCTTTTTCCAAGTACGGCCAGATGACGAGAATCCACCAGCACCAAATCCGTAAGTCTGATGCGCTCAATGCCTTCATGGGTACATTAAATAAATCCATACAAGGTAATTCCTCACAGACATGATTGGTATTTGCAGATCTAAACGGAACGAGACCTTTGTCTCACCCAATGACAGAGCCAGAACCATCAACTCTGGTAATATATCAATCCATTCCCATTTTCATGATGTTCTCATGATTAAATCTAAAGTTCTTTAAACTCTTAATGTAGAACCCAGTAGAACCATATGATAGTCACCCCTACCACAGAATCCTTTTCTTTTTTTTTTCTTTTTTAAATTACTGATGGATCTACTTTACCTTTACCAGTAAGAGGGTCTGATACATTTTTTATGTGGTGTAGAAATCACAGGTCCAATCATGCTGGACACCTACAGAGTGATTGGAGATTACAGCAAAAGCTCCAAATATGAGCTCAACCTGAAGGCAGGAGATTTAGTGGACATTGTGGAGAAGAGTTCCAATGGTGAGATATGGATGGAGTTCACTTATTATATTGGTCTCATTTTAGATGTTCTTCATAATGTAAAATGTAATATCAGATTCTATACCACTGAAGATGGAAAATATATTTGTGTGTGCATTTTGCTTTAGGTTGGTGGTTCTGCCAGTGTGATACACATAGAGGATGGGCTCCAGCCTCCTATCTAGAGCCACTAGATGGACCTGATGAGTCTGAGGAGCCAGAACCAAACTATGCAGGTCAGTGTGCCATTGAGAATGAAATCTAGAAACAAAACAATCAAACACCTTTATTTTTGTTGCACCATTCCATCATCATTTTGTCATTTTCAGTTCTGTCAGTTTTGCATTTGTGGTTTCAAGTAACTGTAAATCAGCTTTAAATTAGTCATGGACGTGCTTGGTAATATATGTGTAATGGGCATTCCTCAATGTATGTTTGTGAATCTAAAGAAAATTCGTCAGCATTATCAAATGTTTCTTAGTCACGATTTGTTTTTTAGATCAGTTTTTTAACATCTGTTGATGATGCAATCTTATATTAAATAGGAGAACTGTACAAAACCACTAAAGCCTACAAAGCAGTGGAGGAGGATGAGCTCACCCTGGAGGTTGGAGAAATCATTGAGGTCATCCATAAACTTCTGGATGGCTGGTGGGTGGTCAGGTATGAGATAACGTCTTCCTTGAACTCTGACTTTTAACTTTAGCAGTTAATAACTTTTAAAGGTAGATAGCAAAGATCGACAATATATCTCACCTAAAATTTTCTCGCTTGACAGGAAAGGAGACGAGACAGGGTACTATCCATCCATGTTTCTTTGGAGTACTGGAGAAAGGAAGGAAGTGGAGGCTGAAAGAAGCGCTGTGACCAGGAACACCCCACCACCCAGGAGGTATTCAGTTTTAAGCAATGCCTAAGGATTGTATGTATTAGTTTCTGTTTAGGAATCTAGAGTCCTTAACTATCTGTAGAACCCTTGAGGATCCATTTAATGCCATAAAGCATTGTCAGTTTGCCTTTTTAGATGATAGATTCGACAAAGTTGGAAAATATTCCAAGTTTAATATTTTTATTCCCAGTTTTTAAAAAAATCCACAAGACCCTGCAACTTTTGTAATGTAAAGAACTTTCACAAAAGGTTTTATTCAATTGAGGATGCTATAAACACTGACTTTGCAAACAGCTTAGAGGCCAATCTAGCCATATGTCATGCTAACATGTTAAAGTACACAATCATAAAATGATTCTATGCATCATAAAGGCTGTTCTTTTTGTGGTTTTAAGATAAAAAGTTTCCTTATAGAAGCAATTTCGAAGCAACCTGGAATGTTCACCATACATTTCTAACATGCATTATTTCCTGATAAAAAAATTTCTACTGTATATTACCCTTTTTCCTAAACAATGTCTTTATCCTTCTGTGCACAGATCGACTATACGTAACGCCAAGAGCATGCATGCCAAAGGCCGCCAACGCATCAGCCAGGACTCATATCGCAGGCAGAGTCGCAAATTCTTACAGCAGCGAGGAAGACTTGTGTCCCAGCCAAGGAAAAACTCCAGATCTGCTATGGTGGAAGGTAGGTTTCTACATGGCAAATTACTTTGGTAATCACTCCTGTTACCTCCCATTTCACTGTTTTGACTGCATTTTTTTCTGTGTGTTTGTACCAAAGACCCTGCAAAAGAAGCTGGCAACAAAGAGGAGGCAAAGAAAACCCCGGCCATACCTCCTAGACCTAGCCCAGAGCTTATTATGGAGCGCTGCACAGAGAACACACGCAAGAGAATCAGTATCCACGCCAACTGAGGTGGACTCGACACTGCACCAGGATGAAGAAGCTTTAATCTGTCACTGCTGCAGCTTTCGCGTGATGCATCTTTCATGCAGAGTTGCATGGCATGGAATGGTCAGTCTTACGCACGGTTTCATTTCCCCGTTCAAGGATTTATATCCAATATCTGTGAATGCTGCCAGCTTCACTTCTGTGCTCTGCAGTATCTCTGTAACCAAAGAGGAACATTGCAGTTTTAAGCTCTGTGTAAGGATGTTACATGATTGTATATGTACTTGTTAATAAGCTATAGTGTTGTTTTTGTTCATTGTCCTTTATTAAAATAAATGTAAAAAAATTTGCAAATGCCTTTCTATGTCATTCTTTGTACGTAATGTCTTTTGGGTATTTATAAATCATACGTTTTGGTGCAATCACTGCACCTAAAGATATCAGTATAGTTCTGACTAATAAGGTGGAATGTTTAAAAGTTAAATGTGTATAAGATGTGCAGGTGGAAAGCAGAACTAACAGGGGCGACATGCTTGAATTAACACAAAAAAGTGTTAATGGAAAATGTAGAATCATCAGTAAGAAGGAGTAGCTCTAATATCATTTATAGTTTAATGCCATGTTTACTCATGGGTTTATACCTTGGTTTCCTACCACCTGCCAAAAACATGCAAATAGGTGGATTGGGTAAGCTAAATAACCACTAGTTGTTAATCAGTATGTGTTTGTGTGTGTGCTTGATGCTATGCAATGGACTGCTGTCCAATCCAGAGTGTATTTCTACCTCACAACCAGTGTTCCTGGGATAAACTACAGTATACTCTGCATCCACTATGACCCTGACTGGCATAAAATCCTTATTGACAGTGAGCATATTACTATACAACATGGAATTAAAAGTCTAAAACTAACCTTTATACTTAATGAGATTTTTTTTTCAAGGACATAAATGGAACAAAGGACAAGGAATAACAACCCCTATGGACAAAATAATAAAAAAAATCAAATAGTCAAGCCAATCAACCATTCACAAAAATAGTAACAAATCCTTGGGGCAGTATTTACACCTTTCTCTAATTGCTCTCATTGTTGGGCTTTCCAAAGTTTTAATTAAGGGGTTGCCACGTTGGGCGATCTGATCAGCACAAACTATAGCACAGATGTTCATCCTGATGCAACCCTGTTATTTTATCCGGGCCTCTGACCAGCACTGCATCGACTGGCTTAAGTTTGGTCATTGGCTGGGAATTTCAATGGCTCAGTGGTAGGGAAGAAACCTACTGCTGAGCCACCACTGAATATGGCTGCACTGTGAAAAAAAGAAGAGAAAATGACATCAGGGAGGTGTGACATGGTCCAATTGTTAACTGTTTGACAGGATGGCTGCTATGTCTATATGTCTGGTACTTCCACAAAGTTGATTATTAGTCTACTTGACTAGATTATTTATTTTTTTCGTAATTCACTGTCTGTACCGCTTTATCCTGTATCCATGGTCATGGGGGGCCTGGAGCCTATCACAGGAGTCGGGGTACACCATGGGCAGGGTACCAATACTACACAGGGCTCAAATACACTCATTCATGCACTACGGTAACTTCAATTAGCCTAATCTGCATGCCTTTGGACTGTGGGAGGAACCCCAACTAGCATGGGGAGAACATGCAAACTCTATGCACACTGACCAGAGGCAGGAATCGAACCCTCGACAGTGCTAACAATTAAGCCAAGATTAAACATATTATTTTCCTATGGTTAATTATTTAATAATAGCAATAATTATTAACATTATTACTGTATTATAACTCAAGCTTCATGTTATGATGGCACTGACCACCCCCAGGGTTTAGCTCTCTCAGCTCAGATTACATTTGCCTCTCTCCTGTTCAGAAAATAGAGTTTACGCGCCCTCTAGCGACCATTTGCATCACTACCAGCCATTTTATTTTGAGACCCAACGGTACCAGTTCATAAGCAGGCCGCTGATTGGACCGTGAACGACGACGTCACATGTGCGACAGACTGTTACTAAGCCAACCAAAGTGTAGGAAATGAACTGTCATGGCTGCCTCCTATGGCAAAACATGTCTCATAACAAAATAACACCATAAACAGAAATATAAGCGAAAACTGTACTTTTTTTTTTTTTTAATGCGAGGTTAATGGAGTAAGATAAGTCTATATAGTGTATTTGCGCGCGAGGTCGACTTTTATTTATCATCATAACAAGAGCTAGATATGGTTATATAGACTTGTGGCACATTTAGGTTGTTAGCTTCTGCTAGTTAAGTGAAGCCATGGCGTTAACCGCTGCTCGCTCCCGCTTCAGAGTTGTCCTGAGCTGCCGTTTATTGTCCTCCGTAGCGAAGAGCAGAGACAGAGAAGCCCGGGACGAGCTGCCGCTGTTCCGCTATGTAGGCGAGCGCAGGAAGCCCACTGATAAAGTGTTCGTGTGGGGCTTCAGCTACAGCGGAGCGCTCGGCATCCCCAGCTTCGTGATTCCTGACAGCGGCAAAAAGAAACCCAGGAAATACCAGCTGACCCCGTACCGCCTCGACACGGAAGGAAAGGTAACGCTACTGCTTAAACATGTCACGTGTTTAGCCTTAAAGGGGTAAACAATCAGTTTACAGCAATTGTAATGAAATATAAAAATGCATTAAATGATTTAAAAATAAAAATAAAGTGTGTGTATCAGCCATAACATTATGACCACCTGCCTGGTATTGAGTAGGTCTTCCGTTAGTCACCATAAATAACAGGGATGCACTGTGTTCTGACACCTTTCTATTACACCCAGCATTGACATTTTCATCAGTAACTCTTCTACTGGATCAGACTACACAGGCCAGCCTTCACTCCCCATGTGCATCAGTGACCTCTCCGCACATGACCCTGTTGCCAGTTCACCAGTTTTACTTCCTTGGATCAATTTTGGTACGTCCTCCTGACCACTGCAGACCGGGAACATTCCACATGTGCTGCAGTTTTGGAGTTGCTCCGACCAAGATCTCTATCCATCACAATCTGGCCCTTGTTAAAATCACTCAAATCCTTATGCTTGTCCATTATTTTTTCTTCTTCCAACACATGCTGCCTAATATATCCCACTCACTATTGTAACGGGATTTTGAAACTCTAGCTACTGTGAGGAAGGCCAAATTCTAATGGCTAGCCTAACTCTTGTGGGATGTTCAGTGGTCAGAACATACAAAAAGTGATTCAAGGAAGGAAAACCTGTGAACTGGTGACAGGGTCACGGGTGGCCAAGGCTTATTGATGCACATGGGGAGTGAAGGCTGGTGCGTGTAGTCTTTATCACTTTTGCAATTGTCGGTCACAGCATTGGTGCAAGTACGGAGGAGAGATTGCAGCTGCCTGACAACACATTCAAAATCAGACATAGAAGCACTTTTAGCAAGAAAACACATCTTATAATGGTATCAGTTGCCTTAATAATTATAATATTTATATACTTAATAATATAAATCAGTTTAAAAAATTTTTTATTTATGGCTACGAAGCTAATTATCTCCTAACACAAGGCTGAATCCCGAATCCCTTTGTAAAACCTTATCAAGAGCCCTAACTTGTGCGTGGGACATAGGGTTGTACACCCTACATAGTGCACTAGCTTTCTATTTGTAACACTATTAGGGATTCGAACCCAGCTGATATTCTAACATGGAATAAGTGGAAATTTAAAGAGAAACTACCTCCATGGTTTATTCTTCTCTGGTAGCTCTTGGCCACATAGTATTTACAGAGGACATAGAATTTAAAACTACTTTCACCCCCGTTAATTTACACTATTTCTAACAGTCGCCAGTTACTGTTAGTTCCTTCTGTTGTAGAAGATATATGTTGATGCAAAATAACTGGTTGAATAAACAAGCGTATCTGTTTATAATAAATGGTGTCTGTGGTACTGTTGTACAAAAGCCATATCACACTCAAGGTTCCGATGTTGTGCTGAATATCGACATGCAGTACATTGTCACGACTTTGTGCCCTCATGATCTATGATCTGTCCAGCAGCACTCCCTCTCACGTGATATTACTTAATTACATACAAATAAAGTGGTCGGGATCGTGTCCACCCAAGGCTCACCCATGCCACCTAAGCCGGCCCGATCTCACAGACAAGTCAATGCAGCATGCAAAATGTCAATGCTCCTCACAAGAGAAAGGCACCAGAACATCCAGTACACAAAAGCCCACCATACACGGGGCCCGGCAGCCAAACAGCTCAGGACAGCTGACCTGGCCTCCAAACTTCCCCAGACCTCAATCCGGTCAAGCACACATGGGATGCACTGGACAAATAAGTCTAAACCCTGGAGGCCCCACCTCGCAATCCATAGCTCCCAAAGGATCTGCGGCCAAAGTCCTGGTGCTAGACACACCCGCAGAAGATCTGCACAACCATACCACGAGGTGCCAAGCCTGCCCCGATGGACAAGGAGAACCCAAATCCTAGGTGGTTGTACTGTAGGTGTTGTTAATGTTTTTACTGGTATGGATGATCAGTGTTGTACGTGTCTTGTTTCATTTATACACCAAAATCTTAGAGTCACATAATCCGAATACATCTTCAAATTAAACACCGTTTATATGTGAAAATTAATAGATGAAATAAAACAAATGTTCTGCAGTATAGTGTTTCCATGAGTGTATGTATGAACAGCTGTTGTTTTGGATTTTTGGCAGATCTCTTCAGCAGCATGTGGTTATGGGTTCACATTATTGGCATCGAATACCAAAGACATCACCAAAGTATGGGGTATGGGCCTTAACAAAGACTCGCAGCTGGGCTTCCAGCGCACCCAACAGGACCGGCGTAAGTTCCTCCTCACTACACCACAGCTGAGCTGTTTTCTGATTGCAATTTCGTGCCAACGCAGTGTGATTTTGAATGAACAGGTGGCAGAAACACATGGCTGAGCAGCAGAGTGAGATCTGCAGAATAGCAGAGTCTAGTTGGGTCAAATAAGGAAGGGGAAAAGTTTTTTGAGTTGAGGAAAGTTTTTTTTTTGTCTAATTAAGTTGTCTGCGGTGTAGGAGGAATAAAACACTTCAACTTCAAGGTTACTGATTAAATTTCGACCCTCCATAACAAGAACACTACATTACTTGTATTTTAGTGAAAATATGCAGAGCTTCAAACTACAGAGAGATCAGGATCTGTTCTTTTCATTTCCTGATACTTAATCTTAGAAGGTTTCCTCATTTCTATTCCTAATATCTTCCAAGACAAGAACATCATTTTTTCAATCTTTGTAAAAACATAGTAATATAGTAAGTGTCCTATTTTTCACCATGAGGCCAAGCTTTAAAAAAAAAATAAAAATCTTATAAATGGCTCTCCTGTGTGTCTGTATGCTTTTAGGGTGTGTTGTTTTTATTAGAGTTTTTCATTTCGACTCTGTGTATTTGTACTCGGCCAACCCACAAGCCTTTGAGGTAGCCTTCTTTCATACCCATACGGTAAATAATAATGATCGAATGTATTTTGAAACGCATTACTGCTTCAAACTATATATATAAAAAAAGTGTCTGTATTCCAATAAAAATAAAAGTTGACTTATTTTATTGAGAAGAAGAAGTCGTCTAAACAATTAGGAAAAAAAGTGGGAATTGACAAAGTAAAAGTTGTTGGATTTGCAGCATGCTGAATGAGTGTTTTATAATGGATCTTTTATAAGGCAGAGAGAAGTTCTCGCTGTGACATTTATTATTATAATTATTTATTAATCAATTATTTTTTAAGACTTTCCGATTCTAGGATGGATGTGAGACAGCTTGGTCTGAAATTAAATTCTAGGTCTAAGATTTTAATGAGTTTAATGTGTAAAAACGGTAGTTAAACCAATGCGCAACCGTTAAACCGGCGTAAGGCGAGCTGAATCACACAGTTGACTCATGCTGGAAAATCAGACTTGACTATATTGCACATAACCTACAGTATGCAAACATTCTAGGGAAATGTTCTAGTGTGCAAATGTTCTAGGGAAGTTTGTACTTAGTTTGAAGGTCGAGACATTCTTGAATTTTAGTTTATTTTTACAACCACAAAATGATGTGTGCTTTGCCGTGTCTGCTCTAGAATCTAATTTCCCATGAGCAAAGATTATCTACAAAAGATACGATCATGTATGTTGATACGATGACTATGTGTTGCTTTGTCGCCCCAAAACAGAAAGTATTGGGACAGCAGGGCCAATTCTTTTCAGTTAGGTTTGGGAACAAATGGTTAATATTACACAATAGATCAGACTTAGACAGTCAATCAATATGAGCTCCGATTGTCTGCTTTTGACATGGGGTTTGGAATTTGTCTGTGATGAGTGAGTTTATTGTTTAAAAGGTAAACCAACTTAAAGACCAGAGAGATGTCTATGAGAGAAAAGCAGGTCGCTTATACTCAATCATATGTCGAATGTTCTAAAAAAGAGAAAGAAATCACCGGTGTATTGATGACGAGACTTAAAACAGGTTGGTTGGTTATAAACATCAGAAACATTGTGAGAGCAGATCGTCTGATCCATACGCAACCTACCTCAAAAAACCCTCCCGTTTTATCTGGGCTGGGATGTCGGATGGGAATCAAACCCTGGCTTCCACATGGAATGCATGACAGCCACTAATGCTTTCTATCTTCTACACTTTAAAGATTTCTTAAAATTCAGATTCTGTAGTCAGATTTTTATCTTTTGACCTTTAAACCCAACTATCTTTAGTGCAGAGCAAAAGAAAAATCACTTGGTCTTCCAATACTTTTGACGGGGATTGTAAATCTTCCATCCAGTAACAAATTGAACTCCATATTAACTTAATGACATCAACGGTTATACTGAACACACAGCTGCCTGACACACAGTATGATGCAGATCAATCCCTGCTATCCGTTATCACCCAAATGAGGATGGGTTCCCTGTTGGGTCTGGTTCCTCTTAAGGTTTCTTCCTATTGCCATCTCAGGGAGTTTTCTTTCTTGCCACCGTCGCCCTCGACTTGCTCATCAGGGACTATCTGATCATTTTGGTTCATACACATTTTTCACATTTCATACAAATTTCCAAAATTTTCTTTTGACTGTATAAAGCTGTTTTGTGACAATGACAATAGTTAAAAACACGGTACAAATAAAATTTTATTAAATTGAAATTTAATATAATATGAATAAAATAGTAAAATGCTTAATACCTGATCACATGACCTGGTCCTTGTTCAGTGTGTGAAGTATTGATTCGCCCTTGGGTTTAGTTCCTTATTT
>JAOTQY010000028.1:10383774-10393901 GCA_026413445.1 Dolichallabes microphthalmus
CCCTAGTGTACGAGATGCCTGAACCGGATACATGTTGTATCGTAAATGAACGAATCAACATCAATGGCTAAATTACTGCCAAAAAAAAAAAACACAACACAGTTGTGTAGGCCATCATCTACACAGTAGTTTTCATCCATGGTATTTCCTGATTATCAAAATGGCAAATGAACTGAATTCATCTTACAAACCACATGCTACATCCAGAAATCAATTGCATTCGGGAGACCAGTGCATGCAGGATTTTCTTTGTAGAAACTATTAAATGTGAGCTGCCTGTCTGAACAAAGCCTCAGTTGTGCATCTTAGCTCATCGGAAAAACAGCTGGCGATTTAAATCAGCTGTATAGGATTTCTGCAGCGCAAAAGAGCACTCTGGCCTGAGATTGAGAGACATTAAGTTAGCCAAGATGAAGGAAATGTTAGTGTGGCTAAGAATGAACTTTGCTAAAGGTCCTATTTGTCCTCCACTGTTTACTGCAAAACACGTTATATCGCACATTTACACTGTACACTCGTCTACTTCAAATAAATACATCTTTACTAAGACAGGAAGTTTAGATTGATGATTAGTTTTTTTGCATTTTGGTAGTAATGTAAACAAAACCAAAAGGCAGAATTACTTGGCATGAAAAAAAGGATCTCGGTATCATTACACTATGCTTAAGCGATCAGTTACACTGCTTTGAAGCAATTGTTAGGTTCTTTGCTACATTTCTGCCAGCGTGCCTGTAATCGGAGTCTGAACTGTCAATTTAGTCATCACCTTCAAATCAAGCGTTCTGAGAAGTTACTTAACTCGACCGTGCAGTGAATTTCCAGTGAACGGCATCCCTGTTAAGGGGAAGAAGAAGAAAAAAAAGCAAGTGCCTACTTACTAGGCCTGTGTAACTGAGGAACTCACACGCATTTGCATTTCAAACAGCCAAAACTCCCAAATACATTACAGAGGGGGAGGGCGGGCAAAAAAACACACACACACACACACACACACACACACAAAAGGATGTCTTGAGCAAACAGTTGGACTGAAATTTAAACATGTCCTACAGAGCTCATGCTAAACAAGCCACGCTAGGCAGGGGACACACTGTTTCAAGGGCAACCCCTGTGGATCTCCTTTCTGTACAGGCGTTGTTGTTCTTTTCCAGCAGATGAAAAAAAAAAAAAAAAGGCAATACAATATCCCCGACGGCTACATCTGACTATCATTAACGTATGAAAAGCAAATATTTCCAACAGAGAAAGATAGTCACCCTGAACTTTTTTTCCTTTATGAAATACAGATCTTCACAGGAGACATTACAGTTCCACAAGCAATAGGAAACTAGGCCATGCCTGGGCTGCAGAAAGATTTCAACCAAAAAAAAAAAAAAAAAAAAAAAGTGAGAAGAAACAAGAGAAACATGTACATCAGTTTTGTCTAATTGACTTAGATAAAGGGGTTCACTATGGCTCAGCTCCCAAAGCTAGGACAGGCCCTGCTATTTATAAAACACACATACTGTATACCAGGGTGAGGAGGAGGAGAAGGAAAGGGGGTCTGCTCCGGCCCAAGTCGTAGATGTGGATCAACAACACCCCCAAACCCTTTTTAACAACCTTTCAGAACCCGAAGGGGGAAAAAACAAACAAAAAAAAAGAACGGCCAGGAGAACGTTCCGGTGAATTCCAACAAGAGGCTGTGCTGATCCTCTTTACATAACCTCCTCCAGATTACCATCGGCTTCACCTATTTTATTTTCATAAACAAGTCCTGGAGAGAGTGCGGGCTGTGGGGGAGGGGGGTATAGCAAACAAGAGAGAGACAGAGAGAATGTAGCTGATAAGTGTGTGTGTGTGTGTGTATATATATATGTATATACAGGGAAAGGAGATTCACACAGTCGCTACACAAAGAGAAAAATGTGCTGAGACGACAAGCACGAGCAGTTGTCATAGTGAACAAGTCTGGGTCTCTTGCTTTTTCTATTCTCCTAACTCAATGCCCATACCCCCCCAAAACAACAATACAGTAAATTCAGGCTGAGACAGCATATTTTCCGCATGTTATATGCTCGAATTACAGATTTTGTATGCACGGCACAAAAATGCTGATTGTTTTTTCTGGGAAAACAGTAAAGCATTGAGAATAATACATCTTTGGTACGTGCCATGTCTCAAACAGCACACTAGGATTTCAGACACGCGACCCTTTGCATTAATGTGACGGAATCTGGACGCGTCTGGTTCATGTCGGAATGAGCGCTCTGGTCATGATGCTTGGTGGACAGTACTTGTGGAGATTTCTTACGATAAAGTCTGTGGTGCATGCTGTCAAATTAATGTACTCTCTCATGAAGTCCTGATTTATGATGTAGGATTTAGTGTATAGCGGACATACCGATCATGACAGTCTAGAACGTGATGCCTTTAAAGCCGCCATATTACACGTCCCTCAAAGTACAGTGCAAACATTGTAAGTGTTCTACGGCTCCTTTGGTCATGTGTGGGTGTGTCCAGTGAAGCCTTGAGGTATGTTAACAACAGATTAATGAAGCTAGCAATTTTATGAATTTAAAAAAGAAAAAAAACTAAAAAACCAAAAAACACAGCAGGGGGTTGCTCCACTGCGGACTCAAACAAGGAGCAAAACTTCTTTTACAACCCTACAGAAATGAGGCACACTGCTATTTGAGATGCAATAAATAGTTTTTTTACTCAAATATATTTGTCTTAAATGAGGCAGAATGTTAAAACTCCGCAGTTCGAAATGTTTCAGCTATTCCGATTGAAACGCTGACGCGTACCAATGAAGCACCTCTTTGCGTTCCCCTGTGTGCCTTTCAGCCCAGACTCCATGTCTATTCTAGTGTGAAATGCACTGTGCAAGCAAAACTATGAACAGTGAGAATATACAGGGTAAAACATGCTAAAAACTAAAAGTTTGAAAAACTTGTACATTAAAAAAAAATTTTAATCATAAAAAACGTTATGGTACTCAGGTTGTTATTCAGTCAACTACAGGGTAGATATTTGATCACTGTTGAATTCTTTAAATCTTCTTGGTCACAAAGTGTTGAATATTTTCCCTCCAACAGCAGATCTGACACTAGTTCCATCTGCAGGTTATTTATTTATTTATTTATTTTTTATTCCTACATGGTCATTCCCAGCGAGATTCACGATTGACTTGTACCGTGCCCAGAACGACTGCTGATTTATTCGCCATTCTCAGGTACACTTGCACATTAACACTCGTTCTGCACTATGAGGGTGCACCTAACTGTTTTGTGAGCCTCCATTAAAACACAAGAAAAGAAGAGGACAAAAAAGTTAACTTTCACGCTATGTCTAACACTACTGATATTTCGGGAAAAAACAAACAAACAAAAAAAAAAAAACGTTAAGAGCAACGCTCTCGTGAGCCTTCCTACTTTATCAGCTATGGCTGTGTAGGAGGTCAGAGGATGAGACTGGTGCATGCTTAAGCACACAGAGATTTCGAGGAGAGAGACAGCACTAGGAAACACCCAAAATATTACTAGAAACTGATCACAAATTGTTTTTACACAATATGACATTGTTCTCATTTGGAAAATTGCTGTGGTATGAGAAGAATAAAACACTTATTACAGAGTTGATAATATTATCAGTACTACAATGTCCCTAAAGGCACAAATAAATACATGGAAAAATTTTTCCTTTTAAAAGATTTGCATTTCATTGCGGGTGAGATGAAATTGCGGGTGAGATGTAAAGGCGAGAGTGTGTATGTGAAGGAGCACGGTGTCGAATTACGCGCGTGCACACAATGACAGAGAGGGAGAAAATGGATCTTTAAATTCTCCAATGAGACTTTCTTTTGCTTTACACGCATTGTTAGGTGTACTGTTTCTTTATAAGTACACCTTACAAACACAAAATAAAATATGCGCACACACGGCGTCAAAACAAGTAGTGCATGCGTGTGATACATGCTACTCGGTACTCGTACACCAAGACTTGTTCGTTTTCCAAGTCAAAATTTATTAAAAATCTTTGTTCGTCTTGCGGAACACTCGCAAAACACCTTACTCGCAATCCGAGGTTCCACTGTACACTTAAACACAATTTAAGTCCCGTCTTCATGATCTAGGTTTCTAAATTCTTCCAACCAATCCTAAAGCATAAGGCAGGATTTCTTAACTTCATTTTTTTTGTTATTTATCGTCATCAGTATTTATAAATCACTTAATTATAAATAGACAGACATTGAGATTTAATAATGAACCAAAGTTGGCCTAAACGAATCTAAAAACACAACAACAGTTTAAGTCCTCCTTCAGGACTTAGCATGAAGTTTCCGACTAATTAAAGATGAGAATGTTATAATGCACAAGTCGGGATTTCTGAACCTTACCCAGACACTGACCCTATCAGTTGTGTCCTTTAAGCGGCTCAGTCCTATACACTCCCCCGCTGATGGCTACTATCCTAAAACTGCATGGCCTGTTGTGTTTTAGTTGCATAAATTGGATTGAAATGAAACACTATAAACAAATATTTCATAAACTATTTGTACCTCAACATTTACTTTAATCAATGGCAAAGTTACTGCCCATTTTTTCCTGAAAGAACATGAAGACTCTGCAGCACTGTATTCCAATAAACTTAACAACCCTCAGTTAATTTCCCGTCCTGACTGAGGATCTGTAACAGGCAGAGATAATAACGATAACAACAGTAACGAACAAACCGTAGCTCGGCTGCCCTGCTGCCTCACAGAAGCTTGTCATGCACTACAGGTCTCAGGGAGGAGGAACTCATCAGTCATGCATCGAATGCAATGCAAATCATGACTCGGCCCAGACGTTATCTCTATGCGTTTTTAATTGTTAACTTCAAAGTAATATTTTCTGCTTCTTTTTTTTTTTTTTTAAATCCTGTCTCATTATGTAATGTGAAGAAAAACAAAAGTTTCATATATTCCTCATCGCACACCGAGTTCAGACCATGACTGCATGCCTTCCTGTCTTTAAAAACTATTTTTTTTAAAGAATTGCTGATGAGATGATTTCGTGAAGCCTGATTCCAGTTCAGTCAAATGTTTTTCAGATTTCAAGGATTTCATTGCCTCTGGAATGTGAACCAGTACACAAAGCTTGGGCTCCTGAAGTCGACACCACTGTTGACTCCAATCCTCTAAAAGGAACTAAAAATTTTACTGCAGCTCATAAAACATTAAAACAACCCTCAAGATGACAAGACATTCCACCAAGAGTAAACAGCAAGACAATGTTTAAAAAGAGAGAGCAATGTCAAAGTCAGATTTATACTTAAAAAAAAAAAACAAAAAAAAAAAACCTGTAGGTCATAGTGTAGCTCTGGGACTTCATGTTAACTTTGAGACTCACCAGAATGAAGTCTGTTTGGTAGGTGGACAGCATGAAGACGGAGATGTTGTGATCGGCTAAGGGGGCGATGACGGACTTGGCGATTTTGGTCACGCCGATTGGCTGCGAGCTGGTTGCGCTGCCACCACCTGACACTACGTTGAGAGCTAACCATGTTGCATCCGCTACGCTGAGATACTCCGACTCGGGCAGTTCTGAAAGAGAGGAAGTGGAGTCAATTACTGTCAACTCGATTACAAAAATGACCGAGGCAAAATCGTCTGCCTTTAATTTTAAAAGCTTGCGTTATTTTTTGACCAATTATTTGTTTGGCGTGACACAGCGCGCTTCCGGATGCAACCCACCAGTAAACACGTTTTAAGATACGTAGTCATTTGAAATACCTTTTTTTAGTTTTTGCATCTGAGAAAAGGCTTTAAAATAAGTAAGTCAACTTTAAGCTATTCCTTATAATGTGAATAATGACAATGTTTACTTTTGATAAAATGCTGTATGCATTTAAAAAATACAAGGTTCTAAAAAGAAAACCAATTAATCTTTGTTTCTCTTGTATACATATATATTACATTGCTGTTTAATTAAACAAAAGTACATTTTATCCGATTACTCGATTACATTTTTGGTAGAATACTCGATAACTAAAATATTCCATAGCTACAGCCCTAAAGTCAATGAAGCGTAGCAAAGGATAGGAGGAGTTCAAAAAGCGTTCACATCAAACTGGGATCTGTGATGAAATTTTTATGAATGAAGCCGTAATACAGATTGACATTAACAGAAGACTTCAAGCACAATATGGTGATGAGCAAACGCATTTAAAAAAACGGAGTATGTCTGTGGATCCAGATTCTGGCCGAAGTGGCTAGGAGCCCACTATAGTCGTTCTGGTGAACAACCAGCGAGTGGAACGCTGCTTGCATGGTACAGGAACTCTGAGAGGCTGAGAGTTATTGCTAGATCGCTCGTATAGTCCAGAACTCGCTCCAAGCCATTTTAACATGCTTGGGCCATTAGAGGTGTTTCTGGAAGGCCAGACGGTCCAGCCTTGGCTCCGGCGTACTGAGAAAACTTTCTACCTTGATAGTATCCGAGAGCTAGTGAAACATTAGGATAAGTGCATTAGTGTAGAAAAAGATTAGATAAATTTCATATAAAGGGGGTTTTTACTCTAAAGAACTGTGTTCTGAAGAGGCAATAGTCCCGGTTTGACCTGAACGCCCCTTGTGCATTTAAACTTTTTAATGAAAGTCAACCGACTGCCACCATAGAAACTATGGCTTTGTTCATCTCCAGACCAAAAGAACAGCATTTTTTAACATACATTTACATTTTTTAAATTCACCATCAGCGGCAGGAAACCTGCACCTGCTTCACGACCCGCAGGCACCGGTATCCATGGTGACCTTGGCGACCCAGGTGTAATGACACACATTCAGTCATCCAACCTCAAAACCAATCGTGCCGACAGCTTGGCCTCGGTTTACCCATAATGGAAGCGAAGTGGCTGATGAAGCAAAATTTGGTCAAACATTGCCAGAAGGAGGAGGAGGATGAGTGAGGTTTCGTTTTCTGCCTGGAAAACTCGAGAACCTCCAAACGTACCTTTAAAGCCATCTTCATCGACTATGATGGTGTAGTCCTCTGGGGTTTCGGTCAAACTGAAGAACTTGCATCTGTAAAGCAGGAAAGGAAGATGAGGTGGTGAACCACACACACACAAATACGTACAAAGAAAGCTTCGAGCGTTGCCGTGCGGTTTTGAGAAAGCTGAAGAGAGCCCCCGAATTAGTCTGCAACTGTGGAATGGGGGATAAATTGGAGGCAGAGAGCAAACACAGATCACACAACACATGTGAGCACTTCTCTGTGATTATTCCAGAATAACAGCTCTTGGTTAAAACCAACTGGCTATGTGCGACTCCTACACATCCTTGGAGCAAACTTTCATCGTAATTTTTTTTTTGAAATGCTGAATTTTAGTTACTTCGTTAGCGGCGGTGTTTTTTTTTTTTTTACCCCTCTGGAGTGATATCGCAAAAACAGAACATAATTTGAATACAGTTGCCGCATGACTCGGCCTATGCAAACGGAATCCATCGCGTGCACACTTACACACCCCAGAGCGCTTGGCATCATTTTTCTTTTTTTCATGTCTATTCGTAAAACCAGATCCAAGACCTGGGTGCACTTATTTATGGCCTTTGAATGACCCCCCCCCACCCCCAACATATTTTTTCCCCTCTCAGACAGGGGTGGGAGTGGAAGGTGTCCGAAGAAGTTTGTTGATTCTGTCACTGTGAAAACACTGCAGAAGTTTTTTAGGAGACATTATCATTAGACTAGCTAGTTAAAAATGTCCACGGATGACGTTTTTAATTCAGTTAATTATAATTTAAAAAATCCTAAATTTGATTTGCCCTATTATACTAGTATTTTTAAAAATAATTTCCCTGGAACATCTCACTTGTTCGTACACAAATTTCAAGAGCAAACAGTGCTTCAGTTGTTGTGCATGAACACATTTCGGTCTTGCTTTCGGGTTGTTACACGTCGTCCCGGGTGACACAGCTGAATTTCCCTTTCGACGAAGCCAGCTAAAACAGTGAGGCAGCAAACACACTCGCGAGCCCTCGACAGCATTCTGAACACTAAGCGACTTTCACCACACCCCTCCTCGCACGCTGAGCCGTCACATCACATTCGACACCACCGCGAGACACTTCGCAGAGAACGCACAAAGCAAACAAATAAGCAAACACACACCATCTGCCAAAGCAGGTATGTGAAATTATTCAGACTTATGAACAGGAGAACGGGCCTTTCAGATCGCTGTATCCAAAAAGCCTACTCAAAAACACACCCTGGTGCCTGCGGCTCAGGAGAGAGAGGGAAAAAAAAAAAGAAAAAAAAAAAAAGCCGACACAATGGCCGGCTCTGAAGACACACTGTTCACAGCTAGATTCAAGACCACAAGCTGCATTCGCTGGCAGAAGGAATTCGAAAACAAGTCTGACCTCTTGCTCGAGCTTGTTTTTAAATAAACTTTTCCTATGACAGAAGAGGAACTTGCAAATTTTATGTCTCCTAACGTCTGTCAGGTGCTGTCAGTTTCTAAGCCCTGATAAAATATAAATATATATATAGTTAATCAAGCATTTCTTTTACTGCCCTTTTTGCTTTTTTTCTCCTAAAATTAAATTGTCATTAAATTAAGCAAATTCTCCAACTTGATTACCATTCCCGAAATAAATAAAAGTCATTATGTAGGTCTGGTCATGTGGAATCCCTTCAAGCACTGATGCAAAAAAAAAAAAAAAAGAGAACAAAAGTGATATATTATCTTGAAAGAGTCTTGTATCCTGATCTAATCACCTTCAGTTAAACAATCAAGACACACAAATACGAAGCTCAACTCCGGGATCCATGGGTCACCTGATAATGTTTGGTCAATACAAAAACAAACAAACAAACCAAAAAAAAAAAAAAAAAGCAGGCTTGCTCAACAAAGAATGAAAAAAACCCTCCACTAAGAACAAATTCAGTGTTCAAGGCCTGGCTTAATCTGCATTCAAGGAGGGAAAAGAAAAAAAAGAAGCCAAACTGGGCCCATTATGTATTAGCTGAGTGACTAACAGGACTGTATTACTTGGAGCTGGGGAGCCTTTAACTCCACCTACGCTCACTTTAAAAGGGTTCATTAGGGCTCCGGCTCACGCCTCGGTAAATCCAGGAGAGGAGATGGCCTCCAGGACTGTGTGTCTGCAAACACAACGAGAAGGCATTAAAACACTAGTGATTCACGGAGTCTTCTAGAAAGAAGCAAGCAGCGAATGGGTGGGAATCGGGTTTAAAGCCCAATAAGCCGAGGGCCACTTCGTGTTCCTACATGCTACTTTTAAATGATGTCCACACTGCTGATAAATCTCGAGGACTACAAGCAGAGCTGAGTGATGTGAAGATGTAATCATAATCAGTTATGCTACGATGCACTGCAACATTGATCAGAATAAATTCACTTTCTAAAACATTAAAAAAAAAAAAGGTATCTGGCTGGATGTTTAAATCCCTTGTTACTTATTTATTTCCTTGCAGTTATGGCTGGTGACCAAACATGATGTAATACAATGTTAATTATAGGTCACTTATTTTTTATAATAAAAACAAAAAACAAAAAAACACACAAGCAAATAACAGTTTTAGAGCATTATATATAATATAATGTTATATATTATTCAAATCTATAAAGCCCAATAAACAGAAATAGTTAAACAAAGTCAGCATAATATGTGATGATGCTTTGAGAAACTTTTTGATAAAGAATTAGTACCAAGTTTTGCTGCACTGCTGCACCTGCTTCTTTTTGGCATGCAAAAGCCAGCAGCTTCCATTTTATTTTTGTTTTAGTCAGAAAATTGGTTGCTTATATAATTATAAACGTGCTGCTTTCTTTGCTGGCATATAAATATTTTTGTGTAACATTTAACTGTGTTACACTTTGGAACACTAATGTTTGTAAATCAGTAAAGAACCTGAAGAACAGTTGCAAAACTCATCGAGCATCATAATGAAACTGGCTCTCAGACCGTCCCAGGAAGGCAAGACCAAAACTTACCTCTGCTGCATTTAGAGTTACCAGCCTCAGAAATCACCAATTCACAAACAGCACCTCAGATTAGAGCCGTTATGAAGGATTTACAGATCGTAAGTAGCAGATACATCTCAATATCAACTGTTCAAAGGAGATTATTGCAT
>JAOTQY010000028.1:10413647-10426061 GCA_026413445.1 Dolichallabes microphthalmus
AGCCTGGCTGGGAATCGAACCCGGACCCTGGAGGTGCAAGGCGACAGTGCTAACCACTACACCACCGTGCCACCTTTAACTGCAGCCAACAAACAAACAAAAAAACTCTAAATCATAGGTAGAGTGTTAATTTCATTTGATACTATTTTTGGGGCATTGTGCTTTTCAATTTGATCGTGCATCACTAAAAGTAATTGACCGATTTGTCTCTAGATGCTATATTCCTTACAGATTTTGAAGTATTAAAGTATTAAACATATCTAATAATTAGTAAAATGTTGTGTAAGTTGGAACAAAGTAAATAATTTCTTCCTAGACATCTTTTGTCCAACACTCCAACTGACCATAAACTCAAAAGCAGCAGCAGTAGTCTCACAAAAACGAGTTTTTGTTTTTTGCAAAAGTTGCGCTATATTTTTAAGGATATAGCTTAAACCGTCAAACTTTTAACCTTTTAACCGTCAATCTAACACTGAACATGACAAGTCACAGGTTACGAGAAACAAGTTATTAAAAAGTAAGACTCACAAGATACACAACAGATATCAGAAGCATACATACTTACCTATAAAATCATTGGATTTGCCAATATCATAATCCCAAACGGTCACCTCAAGGGTTTTCTTGCTTAGTTCTGTATACTTGATCTCATAAAAGAACTCCTGCGTAAAACAAGAAGGAATACATGAACAGAATACATCATTCTAAACAAAGGAGTCCAGTGGATGAATAATAGCATGTTTGCTAAGAGCTAGAAAGAAGTAATGAACTCCAGAATTGTCACCATCCTTTAAGAGAATAGACAGAAAAGGAAAATTGTAAACATGTAAAATACCAATTGTAATATGGTAAATATGGCTAGTTCGAGAACGTACGTAGCTGTAGTGAAAACAGTAAGAACGGCTCTCGGTTTTTCAACACTTCACCACTGGGTCTGATCGAACACGAGGTGAAACGCTTCTGTCATTAAATTTGTGTTGAGAGCAGAAGAGAATATACAGTATACTGTTATACATATTTTAAATCAGTGTTATAATCATAACCAGCCGCCTGCTCTACAGTGATCACGAAAGCAGGAGAACTGAAAGAAATGATTAAAAAGGCTGCTTCTGCCAGGAGGTTACAACATGGCTGTGGATTGTACAACAAGAAACAAAACAAACTTCAATCCACAGAGGAACGGCTGTAGGGAAAAAAGAAAAAAGAAAATCTTTGCTCTGTGGAAGATAATCAGATTGGAGCCCAAGAGTAAGAATGCTGTGGTTCAAAACGGGGTAGGTGTAGTTCAGATTACTGTAATAAAATACTACACATTGTATGATTCTTAGTGAAGTGGAGAGAGAGAGAGAGAGAGAGAGAGAAAAGGCAGTACCTCATTAAACTCTGGATTAAGGGTCTTCTTCTTGACAGCAGTCTTGTGTTTTGACTTTTTGTTCTCGTCTGGCTTCAAATATCTGAAACACATCAAGATGTGGACTATATAAAAACGGTATTCCAGCAGAGGGCACTGCTACATCATAGCAGGTCCCCACCTCTGTTTCACCATAAAGCCATAAAACAAATCAACAAACCTGAAAACAACTATAATAAGTAGAAACAAAAAAAGTTACTCCAGTGCATGTTTAATTTGATTTGATAGAAACACCCTGAAGGCTTGGCTATAAATGAGGTTAAGCGAGCTCTGACCCCATGATTATAAGACTGCTACAAAGGCCAGAGAAACCCAGGCCCTGGAAGCTGATTAAAGACGTTCTCTACAGGGAGGTCAAGATCAGCATGGTTTAAATCACGCCTTCAGTGTTTGTGTGGTGTTCTGATGAGTTCGGAGTCTTTAAAGGCTTGGAACGGAAGTGGTTTTGGAAGGACAGAGGATAGATGAGTGAATCTTGAGTGACAAAAACTCTGATTCAAATGGACTGCATCTTACCTCAGAGGAATAGCAGAAGATCAGTGAATTTAGGTTAGACAGGCATGGACGTTTATTTCCTGAATTTTTAACTTTCAAAAACATCCAAAATGGCTGGCACTAACCGGACTCTGAATCTACAGGTTAATCTAATTGTGTGTGTGTGTGTGTGTGTGTGTGTGATCTAAGTGTAGATCTGGATGTGTAGCTAAGCTAAAATTTATCCCATTTGTATTACATAAAGCGGTCATAAAGAAAGTCGATAGCAGCATTATTAAGCACGGTGAGGGTAGCTCATATCATAGCTCACGTCTTAAATGATTAAATAACAGATTTCGCCCTTACTGCGGCAGAAATGCATGAGCCAGTCAGACTCAGTAGTTTAATTCTACAGACTGTGCACTGAATTTATTTTGTACATTTCCTCACCCTACCCTGAAATTAATCCCTGCGACACAGATGCACACTCCATCCTCTCCCTGGCTCTTTACTCACCGCCTGAGCTGCTTTATAACGCTGCCGCTTGCTGTAATCTAATAGGGTTTGGGCTCTAACTCGAACCTCCTGTGGACACCATCTTGATGCTTGATGGTGTTTTTGGAAAGAACCTTTGACATGAACACTAGGACGACACCAAGACACGTCCTTTACTCAGATTTAAGATGCCAGGAATGTTACATGAACCTGGGTTGGAAACAGTTTGCTTCATAAAAGAAGAATTTGTATCCAAATATAAGGTATAAGGTCTAAAGTCTGGCTGGATTTAGGCAGAGAGTTATGTATATAGCACAGCATCACTAAGCTGCATTAACATCATGTCAATGGAAAGTTCTTTCAAGTACAGCAAGAATAACATGTGTGTTTGTCTGCGTGTGTGCATCTGTTCCGCCACTGTGATCGACTGATTTATTCATTGAATAGCCCAGTGAATAAAATGACTGCTCACACACTTCCTCTAACAATGAGTAACTTGCATTTAATTCTAACGGCTTCCTGTTGCTTTGAGAGAGAGGGAGGGAGAGAGAGAGAAAGACAGACAAAGGGGTAAACTGGATTGTCTAATACGTGCATCCCCAGTCCCACTCAAACACCTCAGAGCCTTCTCTCTCTCTCTCATATCATCAAACACACTTTTTTTTTGTATATACCGAGATCAGCCCAGCTTCTCAATCTGGTAACTCTCAATAAACCATCCATCTCTCTTTCAGCAGCTGACTATGATTAACTGTTTCTGATGGCTATAGCTTGTATCCTTCAAGGCCTTTTGTTAATGGAGAAGCTCTTCTTGTGTTCGGATCAAACGTTCTCAACCACAGTTGAGAAACAATTGGTAAATAACCACCGCAATCAAGTCAACAGAGATTGGATGGAATGAATGAAATGCAAGCGGTGACATATGGGTAATGGTGAAAGCCATGAATACATTCATGGGTTAACGGTATAATTGACCACTGGTACTTTATAAGCTCATGCCGAGACACAGATAGAGTAGGGTCAACCAATTGACCAACAGGTTTGCCAATCTGTTTGGGTGCTACAGCGTAATCTCTCACTCAATCTCAACTGACTGGTGTTGGAACGTTTCAGTACACAGACAAAGCCCTAATCCAGTTGTGTTTTATAAGCAGATTAAATGTGAAGATGTTTCTTTTCCTAGACATGAATGAAGTTCATTACACTAAGTTTGTCAATTTATGCATCTGTGACCATGTAATGATTCTGTAACATGAGACATGACCAGAAGGTTGCTTCACCTGGTCTTGTTTTAACACTTACACCAAAGCTTTTTAAATCTGTAAATGTGTTTAATCATGACTGAGTATCTAGGTTGTTAGTGTTTTGAGCTTTTACCTAATACTCAGAACATCATAATTGCTATCCACATAGTGCAAATAATTCTGAGGATAAATTTTAATGCATCCGAGTCTGTATTTCTTCGTCCTCTGCACAGCAACAATTTCCGCTCCATTACCCTCAATCGCTGCTGTGAACTCAGCACTTAGGACTGAATATACATTTTTGTATATGCCTTGGCAATTTCTTTCAGATCATGCTCCTTATTGATTACCTACTTTCAGTTCAGCGGATTTATTTCTACTTATTTTGAACACGGTTTCTCAAAGAGACAGGTTCACGTCTCGCCCGTTTCGAGGTCACTGTCCGTACTTAAGCTTGCTGTAAATAAAAAATGGTGGCCTTTTAGCTAACCGGTGCTTCCAGGCTTCCTTACAAAGCTAGCCAAGCTCATTACAGGATTACCGGTGAGCAGAGGAATTTAC
Organism: Dolichallabes microphthalmus; assembly: GCA_026413445.1. Classification (NCBI taxonomy): domain Eukaryota; kingdom Metazoa; phylum Chordata; class Actinopteri; order Siluriformes; family Clariidae; genus Dolichallabes; species Dolichallabes microphthalmus. Next base: position 10,417,833 of record JAOTQY010000028.1, read on the forward strand.
ACGGGAAAGGTGAGTCGCTGAGGCAGCGAGACAAACTCACGTTTTAACATAAGGGTCGGAGAAGCCGTTTGCGTCCATGGCAGCAAGGTGCGCGCAGCGGATGATGCCCACCACCAGGCCACACTTCTGCGAGCTGTACTTCAGCGAGATCATGATGCGCCCACGCTCCTCCAGAGACTTATCGTCTGTTTTATCGATCTGAAAGAAAAGCGGACGACAGTGAAAGATTAACTTGTGGTCGCACGTTGTGTCTCTGCCACCAGCCAGTGTTGCCATATCTGGAGTTCTGTGTAGAAAAGAAAAAAGGTTAAAGTAGAATGAAATGGAATGAACACGCTAATTGCTTTTCATATAGTCATGCAAGCAGAACACACAGTATGGTGCAAAAATCCCACTATGCACCTTCCCCATTTCCCAGTGATTAGTTTTGTCTGATTCATAATCATAGCTAGAATATTATCTGGCTGTCTAGACTGTTTTTTATTTTTATTTTTTTTGCGCCTCCCGGCTGATTCGATGCCGACAGAGTTCAGCGTGTTTTTTTTTTTTTTTTGGTTTCTTTCTGAACCCTAAGACACCTTGGTCCATCAAGCATGAAGTTAATTAGCTGTGGAGGAGGCGTCTCTCCTCGTCGCCCACAGCAGAGCTGTGTCATTTCCGTCCCCTCCGGAGCACATACACTCCCCCCTAAACAAACAGCTCATGCTGGCAGCCAGCTGGTAGCTGCTCCAGAAGCCAGAATCCACTCTTTAGAGGAGAAGTTTTTTTAAAGAGGTTAAACTCTTGTCTGACTGGCATCACTTCATGACCACAGTTAGCTGGGCAGAGTTAGAACGAGAGAGTTAGAACGGTGATTTCAAAGCTAGCCATAATGTACCAATTAAAAGAAGTTTTTTATTTTTTTATGTGGGTGTTTGCAGCAGCCTCCGTATTATCCTTAATCATCTCCTAGCTGTTAGATTTAGTGCTGATTTGAATAGCTGATCTTCTTGAATAATAAGGCCATATTAACATATTAATGCAGGAATACAAGCAAGAAAATCACATTTGGCTTTTAGTTTAAAAAAATCTTCTAGTGCTGGATAACTGGTAGATTATAAGATCATTAAAGGAATGAAGCAACAAAGCATGTGCTTATTGCCAGGAAACCAATATGTATGTAGTATGCAGGAGATCCATCAACATTTTGACATCCAGATCCTTGAATACACACATCAAAAACACTTCGACGCAATGCTCTCCCACCGAATCCCATCGTAGCTGCTCTACCGGATACCAACACTACATTTGCTACTGTATGAAGAATTCCATGTTAGTGTCACTGCAGGGATGAGAGTAATAGCTGTTCAGGAGTCGTCCTGTTGTGATGCTTTTCCATTACTGGAGGTGGAACATGTTATGGCAAGAAATTGTATAACGCATTTTAGCATGGAGACAAATACTTAAATTTGTGCTGCAAACAAAAATAGGAACCATAAGTTTTTTTATTATTGTGGCTGAAGAATAAGAGGAATTTTATTCCTATTATATTTATTATGGACATATAATACACAATTTTTCTTCTATAATATTATTTTACACTCTATATAGTGTGCATTCATAGTAAATGGAAAGCCATTTGATATCCAACTTAAGAATTATAGTAGAAGTAATAGTAATACAATGGAGCCTTGGATTTGAACATAATTCGTACATAATTCGTTCCGGAAGCATGCTTGAATATCAAAACACTCGTATCAAAGCAAATTTCCCCCAAAAGAAATAAGGGAAACTCCAACGATTCGTTTCACATTCCATGTGACTCTCTGCGTCAAAGCAAGAAGCGCTTGATGCATAATCATAATGCATAAACATGATGCTCGGTACTCGCTCGTTTATCAAGTCAAAATGTATTAAAAATGTTTGCTCGTCTTGCGGAACGCTTTAAAATTGGGTTACTCACAATCTGAGGTTCCACTGGAGTAAAAAAAAAGTGGCCTACATCATAGGGGACATCTAATAAAGTGAACAATAAATGAAGGTAAAAACTACCTGAGTGTACCTAATAAACTGCTTGACCAAGTTTCATCCGTTCATCTCAGCTACTCTCTATTTTTTCAGTTTTAATAACAATGATAGATAATGACTTATAAACAGTTATGGTATTCTGAAAGCAAGGAATACAATACCACTAGGTGTTCTGTTACAGGAAAAAAAGACAGTCATTGCCCTGTTTGTCCACACTTTCTGAAGAACAAACAAACCATGCTTGGGCGACTGATAAGTGGTGTCATGTTAAATTTACACATCGACCGAGGGCATCCCATCAGCATTCATTATCTCTGGCCAGCCTCACGGGTCTCAGATCTGACACTATGACTTTGCTCATCGAGTCTTGAATGATTGTGTATCGGACATGATAGGCTGTGATGGAGTGTATCGACTTGCTTGCCTCTACACTTTCTCCTTTTTGCTGACCAGTGCACTGATTTGTTACATTAAACGACTGTGACAAATGTGTGAGGAAATTAGAAATTTGGCTGGAAAAAAACAACAACTACAAACACTTGGCTGCTAAACACTGAGATTTGAGCTCAAGGCCAAACAAAAAAAAAAAAAACATTCAGAATTCTCATGATTTTCTTGGGCTGTTGTGAGTCAGTGTTAAATCTAGTGTTAGTTTTTAGATAAGTCATCATACGACATCCTATATTGTACATAGTTGTCTTTTTTTAATCTAGCTAACTAAAGGTTAGAATAAGCCTGGGCTAAAGGTAGGACATTTCCCTTGTTTATTCTCACTGCTCTGAAAGTATTTAGCCATACTGACATGCCCAACAACAGCGTTATTCTTATAACAGTTCTGAGGAGAGAATGATCAGGTGAAAAGATAATTATATTTATTTATATATACTATATATCAGCACACCAAATTGTGTCATTACTGTTTCAACATACTATTGATTATGCAGCATGCACTTGAAAGGGAATACTACTGCCTCAGTTCATTTAAAAACCAAATCAAGTTGTTTGCAGAAACCAATAAATAAATAAAAAAGTCTATCAGTCTTTATGTCTAAAACGTAAAATTCTACTGGTGTAGATCTGTGCCCGTACACGGTTTCATTTCATTTTATGCTTCTGAGCCAGGCAATCAAGAGCTTTAGAACCTCTGACCTTTCAAAGGCTTTCCTCAGAGACCTGACCTCTCATGGCTTAAAGACCATGAAATGAAAATATTAATATATGGAACACTGGGGATCAATTCAGATGTCAATTTGTGACACATGTACCAGTGCTTTTGTTTTGTAATGAAGTGCCAAAAAGAAAGTCACACGCACTAAGATTTCATTCGACCACCTCTAGCTTTGATGTGGTGGCCAGTTCATGTGTGAAAACGATTGCACAAGCTCTTTCACAATGGTCCTGGAATATTCCTGTCTCATCAGGGAACAAAAACTCCACACACGATACCCTAACCATAAGTCATTCAGTAGATTCAGGTTGTCAGCTGACTTCATTTTTACTGCCACATTATGTTGCTGAGCCTGGACCTGACCAAGTGAAGCAACTCCAGATCATAACACGGTCTCCAGAGCACTAGGCCTGATGGGTTCATGCGTTTCCCTTCTTACCCCGCTGCACCATCACTCTGGAATAAGGTCAGTCTGAACTCATCAGATCACATGACCTTTTTCCATTGCTCCAATGTCTAGTCTTTATGCTCTTTATAGCAAATGTAAGACTTTCTGATTTCTACTTTTTTTATGAAGCAACTGCACCAAGGGTTTAAGTGATCTTCGATCACAATCATTCATGATTTTATTTTAACTGCATTTCTTTGACGTTTAGCACTCTCTTTCCAGATTTTAGTTATAGGCTTGGAAGGTCGGTAACCCAATTACATTAATTTGAATGTTTTCTAAGACTAAGATTTTGACTTTTCTGAATTGATCACTTTTGGCCAGGCAGTGTATTTCCTATGTAACACCTAAAAGCCCAAAAACTGCTGAACAGACAACGCAATAAAAAGCTTGCATACATATTTGTTCCGTCATTACTTAAATATTAAAAACATAATTTAATGCAATGTCTCCATAAGGAAAAATAAAACAGCAACCAGACTGAAACCACTGGAAGACATAATTCAGCAATTCACCATATTACGTTATAATGGCCATATTGCAAGTTCATAATAGTTTAGTGGAGTAATTCTTCAAAATAATGCCCTGAAGTTAATTAGAAAGAAATTCACGAAATCCAAAGCCGTTACAGACGCTGGGTTGGGTTCATTTACCAATCTGATGAAAAAACATGAACAATAAAAATGGCTTTAATAATGAAGAGAATAGTCTGCTAATCCAGATAAGGTGTTTGCCGAGACGGAAATGCATACCTCTGCTTTTCACACAGCCGCAGTTACTGCATCTGAACCCGTTCTTGTAATCTGAGCAATACACAATGCGTGGACCTCAGAAAGGTCTTAAGACTGAGGTGTTTTTTCATTAACAAGTAAAAAGTGGTGAGGTTCAGGCTAATCCTCAGACAGCTGCACTAGAGCTTGAAGAAAACCTATTTTAATTGGTGAAAGTCTTCCTTGGGGTTGAGCTTCTCCAAGGTTGAAGGTCTTGGGCAATGAATTTATTGTGACAGAAGTTGTACTTCTTGTACATTAAAATGTCTCTTAAGGTGACTCTTATGCACTCAGGAACGGAACAAATTGTCTGTTTTCTGTTGAACCAGAGAAAATAAAAGTGCTGCAGAGACTTGATCCAGAGCATGTAGGTTTAAGAGTCTGAAGGTTCATAGATTCACTTTTTTGTTAGAAACCATAGGACTAAATGGATAACAGACTTCAAACTTGCCATCCAAACACTCTTTACTGGTTGTGAACAGCTCCAAAAAATGTTTTCTCTCTAATGAAAACACAATAAGCAGAATCAACTCTTTATGAAATCGTGTAATTACATTGACCATCTTCTCCTGGACAAGATTAAAATGTTAACATTTCGGTGGGCTGAATTTCTGTGCTTGATGGGAGGAAACCAGAGGACCTGTAGGAAACCCACCAAATCCAGGAAGAACATGCAAACTCCATGCACACAGACCAGAAGCGGTACTCGAATCCTCACCCATGGAGATCTAACACTAAAGTAACAACATCATCACTGTGCCGCCTAATTGAAACTGGTCAAGTGTGAGTCCAAGTCAACTTGCAAGTCATGAAGGTGCATGTCACAATCAAATTTTGGGTTAGTCTAATATATGAGTGCAAACAAAATTGCACGTCAGTCAGAAAGTTTAAATAAAATTGCAAGTCCAAATCAAAGTCTAATCTTGTCAAATGTGAGTGCAAGCCAATTTGCAAATGATGTGTCAAAATAAAATCTGATTTCAAGCAAGTTCATGTCCAAATCAGGTCAACAGCTGACTTCATTTTATTGCCACATATGTTGTTGAGCCTGGACCTGAGAAACTGAAGGAACCCCAAATCACAACACTGCCTCCAGAGGCTTGTACAGTGGGACCTATGCATGATGGGTGCATCACTTCATGTGCTTCCCTTCTTACCCTGACGCACCAATCGCCCTGGAATGGGGTGAATTGTACTTCATCAGATCCCATGACCTTTTCCCATTGCTCCAAGGTCCAATCTGTATGCTCCTTGTGCAAATATAAGCCTTTTTTCTGATTAGGCTCACTAACAAATGGTTTTCTTAGGTTCACATACAGTAGATGTTTAGTGAACATCCCTGGAGGTATGAGGTATGTACCGCCCAATTAAAATCATGATTCAGTCAAATGTAATTGCAAGTTAAGTGCAACTGATTTGTGTCAAAATAAAATATGATTTAAAATATCATTTATAATATTTATAATAGATTTATAATAGTCCAAAACAAATTGCAAGTCATAAATCCAAGGTCAGTCAAGTTCAAGTCAAACTCCCAGTCAATCAAATTTAAGTCCAAGTTACATTTTAGACAAGCACGAGCCAAAATGACATTGTAAGCTAGTCGATGCAAGTCAGGGTCAAATCAAAGGTCAGTCAAGTGAACATCCTAGTTGAGCTGTCAGTCAGTCAGGCCTTAATTCAAGTCCACCATCATTAATACCGTATTATGCACATGACCACCACCACCACGCATCTCAATTACTGACTAATGTCTTATTAGATTAGACTGATATGCAATCTGAGGAGCAACAATAATAGTTTAGCATCTGTAGCTTCAAACATCTTTGTAAACTTCTGCAACCCTGTTATCTAAAGGCATTTTGTATTATGAATGATTCTCTTTAATAAATGATTTTCAATACATTCACGTGCATGAGATCTTGGATCAGTCTGGTGATTGGGAATTACTCACAGGCAGCTGCTTCTCCAGGCAGTTGTAGAAGTTCTTGGTCTGGTTAGGCTTGAGCTTTTTCAGGGGGATCCGAGTCTCGCCGATGAATTCATTGTGCCGGAATTTGTCCTCGTCACACACGGAAATCCTGTGACAGCAATAACCACAGGGACAAGATTAAATGCTGCAATAATACTTTTCAGAGCTACGGGTAGGAGGAAAGAGGAAAAAGTTCAACATATCGCATGTAATTACTGCAATTAGGTGATGTTTAATAGGGCATTACTGCAGGCACAAGGATTCAAAGTAAAAGCTGTATCCTCAAGCGAATTTTAACTGGTGTTGTGAAGTATAAAAGGAATTCATTTACATCAAATCCTTATAAGAAATACATTATCTAGCACTTTATTCTCCCAAATTCATGTGATCTTACTTTTGTAAAGGGTAAAAAATGTACTTGGTCAGAAGATTGATTTTTTTTTTCCCTCATGTAAAATCCCCCACTTGACTGGTAAACATATTCTTCACATAATCTTTCAGGCTTAAATCTGATATCTATATCAGTCTTGCTCTCGATGAAATGCATTTTCTGTGCTATTTGCTGTATGGATTAACTCAGTAGAAAGACGCATGCTTTTCTTTGGCACTCACAATTACAGTACATTTGGCTGGATCAGAGGTGGGAGGTAACTGACTACATATACTTCCATACTGTACAGTACATAAGAACATATTTCTCGTATCTGTAGTTTTCTAAGGTGACACTTTTTACTTTTACTTACATTTCTTGCAATACTTAACCACAGTGATGTGTATTAGCTGAGTTTTATGCAGAATTGCATGAATCGTTTAAGGACGTAACAGGTGTTTGACAGAAGTGGAGCTAGTTGCAGACATAGATGAAAACAACAAGGTCACAATCGGGAAGAAGAGAGACGGAGAGAGAGAGAGAGATTTGGACAAGTCCTGTAATTTGGTTAACCTGTACCTCTGTACATTTACTTAAGTATACAAGTAAATGAAGGACTTTTAGATATATTTGCCATGGAGAATCTCAGCGCTTACTCAAGTACAGCATTTGTGTACTTTGCCTAACTCTGTGTTGGGCACAGACAATTGGTCATAAACAAAAAAAAAGCAAGCAAGTTTCCCAGAGAACATCTGACTGGTACGCTGATTTATATACCGACTTCTCAACAACAATTTAATTTACTATTACTCAAGATAACAGAAAATGATTTACTGGATTAATTTCAACGCTCTACTGTTATTAAGTGCCAAGTCCAACACATTATATATATGGATCCTAATGATACGATCCAAAGTCTTTACCCAATATATACCAGGGAAGCATGACTCTGCCTCTGCTTCTTTTAGGCAGAGTTTGGTGTTGGATTAGGACCACATCTACCCAAGAGCGTCTGAGCAAGTTCCAAGTAAACCCTAGTGTTGTCCAAGTCTGAGAGCACTAGAAAGCTGTTTGACTGAGAATGAAACTGACTGCAAGAAGTGAAACAAACATGACATTTATTTGAAGTTAATTGCAAAAAAACAACAACAAAAAAAACGTGATGCATAATATGAGGACAGAGCTGTAGAACTGCAGAAATTTTCTGAATATTTAGATGAATGAACAAGAAAAAAAAAGATGTGCTGCACAAAAATGTCAAACTATTTATATTAAAAAAAAGGATTTTTTTTTTTTGGCGCGCAACTCCTACACACACTTAGGAATGGTTCGTTTTCATTTTATATTAATGAATTAGAGCCCTATACTCCCCAGAGTGTTTTGCTTTTTGGTCTGTTTAATTATGTGCAGTCAGGACCAGAGGTGTCAAGTAACGAAGTACAAATACTTCGTTACCTTACTTAAGTAGAAATTTGGGGTATCTATACTTTACCG
>JAOTQY010000028.1:10498095-10510186 GCA_026413445.1 Dolichallabes microphthalmus
AATAAATATGAATAAAAGAAATACTAAAGGAAATAAACTTAACTGGTAAAAATAAGCTGTACAACTAAGGGCCTGATCAGTAATTTTTTTTTTTTTGTGGGGAAAAATGGTTATCAGTGATTTGTCATGAAAAGCAACTGTAATTGGTAGGGGTGCTCAGGGTTTTTGGGGCTGATCATCTGTCCCTGATACCCAATCTCAGAAATCAGAATCATCCTATACCGATCACTGATCGCAGGTATGTGGGTTTATTGGTATCTGCCATTTTTTTTATTGTGTAGTGCTGTTTGTTTATTTCATATGTAGCTGTAAAAAATAACTATTTTAAACAGCAGTCCACAAATATAATTAGGTTCGGAGAAAGTATCCAATTCAAAACTTATTTATTGGAAGGCAACATTTTATTCTTTTATAATGTCACATAGATTATAGAAAAACTGAAACCGACAGAATGGCCCATGTTTGACTAAAAAGCAAAAAAATAAATAAATAAATAAATAAATTCCTTAACTAGCATCAAGAGGCTCTCACACATGTTGGTCTAAAATGCGACTGGTCCTGTTATTCTCACTCGTTATAACATGCAGCATATGGAATACGGCTGCGTCGGTGAATATTCATTCATTCATTCATTTTCTGTACCGCTTTATCCTTATATACAGGGTCGCGGGGAACTGGAGCCTATCCCAGGAAACTTAGGGCACAAGGCGGGGTACACCCTGGACAGGGTGCCAATCCATCGCTCTTACCTCTATTATTATGGTAACAAATGTTTTAACCCTTTTACTACCTGCTGAGTAAGGATCAAGCTTTTTGAGTGCTTCTGCTAAAGGTGGTTGAGTAAACGTCAACTTGAGATTTAGCTACTGCTTTTAAGAATAACTCTTCATTCTCAAATTATTCACGCTGGGTTGTTCTTAACTGGCGAATAAGGTTAGTTGTGTTGAAGCTTTCGTCAGACATTCCCCCACTTGGTGGTTTTGTGACGAAGCTTTGCATATTGCAAAAGCTTTGACAAAGATAAAGTGATTATCAATCGATTTTGATTGTCGGCTGGTCGATTGAATCACCCTTGGTAATTGGTGGTTTGTGATGAGTGATTGGTACAAGGAAACAAACAAACAAACAAAAAGATTTCTGATTGCTGGGAATAATGGTGATCAGTCATGTAGTCTAAACTAATTTATTGTTCTTTCACTATGTCATGTCTGACTCTCCGTGACCCTGCTGTCTACCGTAGGACTAAAATTCATGTTCAGTGTATCGATGATGCCATCTAACATCCTTCTCCTTTTGCCTTCAGTCTTACCCAGCATGAGGATCTTTCCCAGTCGCATTAGGTGGCCTAAGTATTTGAGCTTCAGCTTCGGCATCTGTCTTTCCAATGAACAGTCAGGGTTGATTTCCTTTAGGACTGACAGGTTTGATCTCCTTGCAGTATGAGGGACTCTCAAGAGGTATCTCCAGCAACACAATTTGAAAGCTCCAATTCTTCTGCACTCTTTTGCAGGGTCCAACTCCCACAGCCATACATCACTCCTGGAAAGACCATGGCTTTGACTATGCGGACCTTTATTGGCGGAGTGATGTCTCTACTTTTTAATATGCTGTCTAGGTTTACCATAGATTTCCTCCTAAGGAGAAGGCGGCTTTTCATTTTATGGCCGTAGACACCGTCTGCAATGATTCTGTCACTTCTTCCATTTCTTTTGCTTCTATTAGCCAGAAAGCGACGGATTCAGATGGCATTATCTTAGTTTTCTTTCTTCTTTTTTTCACAATCTCATTAGGAGGCTCTTTAGTTCCTTCTCACATTTGAGAGGCATCATCTGCATATCTGAGGTTGGTAATATTATTCCATGTCCGGTTCCTGACCCACATTCAGGTTTCTCTAGAAACAAGTACGGTGGTCTGGATTACAGATTCGTTGGGAACAACGAGCAGTGATTGGTCACTGAAGACAATGGTGATCGGTGTCTGGTTGGTGAGAAAAATGGTGACCGGTGATTAGTCACAGGAACTAACTGTGACCAGTAATTGGCTATAGGTTAATCATAGTGACCATCGATTGATTATTGGACCCCAAGGGGGTGAGTACCTGTAGATGGTCACTGGGAAAAAAGCTGTTCAACAATTATGGATTGGGGGCATCTGCTCGCACACGCATACTGTAAGCCAGGTTTAACACAATGATGAGCTGCTCTCTGAACTTCTCTGGCAATTAGATCGCTGTATAGACTGCAGGACAGTTAAAGTGTCAGAGGAAACTACTGAAGGAGTGTGAGGGCAATTCGAGGAAACAGTCAATAAACTGGCAAGACTCGGCGCATCACAGCAAGTATGACCAAATAGAATTATCCAGAAGGTGACCATTACAATAGGAATGAATATCTGGATTCCAACAACAACATGGTGGTGGTGGTGGTGATGAGGGGTTGCAAAGGACCTGACCACCATGTCGCATTCTTTCTATTATTTACCACGTCGCTTTGCATGTAATTTGCACACATTTACTGTGTACTCACCTCGTTCACCCTGTCTATTTTGTTACCAACAATCACTCCATCTACTCTCGCTGTAGACTGCCAAAACGCCTCTGAAAACGAATGACTTCCAGCTGCTTTCTCACGTCTCACCACTGCCAGTGTGCATGCGTTGTTAAAGGTTACTAATGAACTGGAAAAAGCACAAAATGTAACTAAAGCTGAACGATAGCCTCGTTTCTCAACGGACTTTCTTCACAGCTCTTAAGATTCAAGCACAGCGAATGGATTTATCCATCTATGTTCTTAAAACACAGAGTTGATTAATGAGAGGCTGTAGCCGGTGTTCTCGATAGTGCATTCAACTATATAATTAAAAGCACTACAAAACAGCGTTGTTTGTTTAGACTCTCAACAGGAGATTAATTAATCGGATTAATTAAGCATCACATAGGTCAGACGAATAAATTAATGAGTTAAAATGTACGCAAAAAGTCAAATTTCTGCTTAAAACCGCTACAGGTCACTATTGCATATCTCCTTAGACCAAGCAAGTCCCTTACTTAAAGGCAGCCTTAATTTACTTCCTTAATAGTGCTCTCCAATGATTCAAGACCTGCGTTTGTCCCCTCTGGGAGGTTACAGGCCAACATGACTCATCTGAGCAAGTCACCATAGGGGATAAGAACAGATTTTGCCTACTGGTGATTGTCAATTTTCGGTTTTCTTTTCTCTCACACTCGCGCGCTCACACACACAAACACTTGCTGCAGCTACCGCCGAGAATGTGTCTGATGCTGATTTCAGATTTGCCAAAACGCCCTCCAGGACATAATTAATCATTAGGAGATGATTCATCAAAAACTGGGGAAGAATAGCAGGTGCGAGTGAACATGAAGGGTATTGCTGTATTGGGCTGATTTTCAACAAACACTAATTAAAGGGAAATTAGGGAAAACAATTATTGTTCATCATTTGCATTTTATTTTGCCAATACAAGGCTCATGGGTGATGTTACGCAAGTCTACTTCAATAACAACAATAATAATAATAATAATAGTAGTAATAATTCTGGTGTTTTAAAAAAGCATAAATATGTAATGATGTGTGTTGACTTATAAAATACTAGGACAGGATTGTGTCAAAAGAATAAAAGGCACACATTCAAATCAGTAGAAATAGATAGTCTGGTGCATGACTGCGACAATACCGAAGCTCAACTGTGTATTAAGCAGGGGGTCTTGCTGTTCCTCGGTGGGTCGTCGGCGAGTGTAAACGGATCCGAGTTCCCCAGGCTGACCTGATTAATTCTGCTGTTTTGTATCATAATGTCACGCTCATGAGAGGGGGGCAGGTAACATGCTGAGCCTGTAGCAAAACCTCCATTATGAGTCTCCAAGCAACCAGAGCCCCCCTTCCTTAAAAGAGCGACAGTATCAAACATGGATCAGATTTCCTGATCAGAGAAGCTCTGATCAAATACATGCTCGCGCAGTAGGCAGGCCAGGGTGATGTTATCGCTGTCAAAAACTAATGACTTCAACATTGTGGAGTGACGGTGAATGCTTAAAGATGCAACAGTGGAATGGGCCGAGCCGAATATCGGCAAGCGAAATCTGCTAGCTCAGGGTGAGCCTTGTCTCGATTTGATGTACTTGGCCAAAAACAGGATTCTTATTTCTAATAACTGTGTGTACTTACTTATCAGTTCAACTAGGAATACTAAACTGAAGTATGGTAGAACAGAAACTAAACTAAATCAATATTTGGAGCTTATACTCGAGGAGCGGAAGCCGAGCGTGGCTCCTCGCTAATCATTCAGGCACTAATTGCTCAGCTGTAAAGTGTTGTCTTGCCTGAGATCACTGAAAACCAGACACAGGTATCGATTTGAATTTTGTTTATCTATCGATCGCATTCTGGCATTTGAAGACACAGTGAGACTTGAGCTCTGAAACGGATTATTCCGGGTGCGTTAATGGGAAGCAGGATGTGTTCGGGCATTCGATAAATGCAACCTAGAGCTTCAGCGGTTTCTTTAGGAAATGGGGGTTTCAGGGTTTCACCAGAGGAACGGCCAAAAAACAAAAACCTTAAAGCTAACGAATACACTGAGAGTAGCTTAGTGAGCTAGACTGATGAAATATGGGATTAATTATGGTGTTCTTGTGCATTTGGACAAAATCTAGCACTGAAGAGCCACCGTGTCGCTAAAAGATTCCTAAGAAAACCGTGAATGCCAATTTTTACAAGGACAGAGCATGCAGGAAGATGCACAAACAAAAACACTCAAACAAATCATCTTTGGTGCCAACAACCTACTCTAGATCAAGGCTGCCTCCGGGGAATGAGATACGCAAATGCACATTTCATTGAATAATCAAGTTTTAACCAAATACGTATCATGAGTCTTAAGCAGATAGGATGGCCTGCTCAAGATGGCGCAAAGGAGATAAACTTTACTAGAAGGTACTGTAACTTATTTTGCAACATAACCTGTGTGCCAGAAAGCAGCCAGCAGGACTCACTCACACTCACACACAACAAATACTAAGGTCCAAAATCACTCCAGTGATTGATTTACTGTCAAAATGCTTCAGGCTGCAGTGCAAATGATGACCACATCAGTCAGTCAGACTCCATTCACGCGCTCAGACCGAACACACAGCTCAGTCATCGGAGCAGAACACAGACAGCACTTTGTGCTCGAGAGCCTGCATAAATTTGAAACTGACCAAACGTGGACCGGCAATGTGAGGGAATGATGGATAGAAGGATATGAACTGGATATGAACATGCCACAAGGCTCTTTGAGAATTCCACATGTTTAGTTTGTGCTAATTAATCATCTTTCATTCCAAGTCAAGATTTATTAACTTTAGAAATGGGTCTTTGGCGTGGGAATAATTCTGTTCTCGGGAATAAGAACTCTCGCTGTAAGATTTATGGGCATCCCAAAATGCAGCTCATTCAAATATGTTCTGACTAAAAGATTTATAGGACTCGCTGCGGAACGTGAAAAATGAATCCTCAGCCAGGGTGACTTTAGCCCCTAGTCCAAGCAATTTCCATTCTGCCTCATTGAAAATTAACAGAATTTCCTGAAAGTAACCTCGATCGATGTTTGGCTTGAAACCAAAACCACCTAATATTTTTTCAACTACAGCAAGTAAGCAGGATTCTTTTGAAGGTGCATACCGGCATGCTCAGGATACGCTCGAGCTACTTAACCGTTAAGCCGTGCTGTAGGGTATAATTTTAGTTTCAGCGACACGCTGAAAATGATAATGTTCAAACTCTGCCTTGAAGGATTTGCAGTTATAGTTCATGTAGTATTGGTATTTGCAAGCTCCCCACTGGAATAAATCCACTGAATCCATCCATGGAAGCACCGACATGATAAATTCATCAGCGAGAACTAATTCAAAGGCCTAATCATCAGGTAGAGTGCTAGAGAAAATGTGCCAGGACCGGGGGTCAATCCCTCGGACCCACCCTGTTCATCAAGGATCACTCCAGTCAGTCTGCAAACACTTTAATGACACGCCTTCGCATTATATTACAAGTGGTGTGGTGTTGCAGTGAGATGTTTTTCGTGTGTGTGAGGTTTTATGTGAAAGATTTATTCGCTCAGAACCAGAGACCCAAAGTCACACTTGCAATTACAGCAGCCAAGAATAATGGAATGGAATGAAAGGCAAAAGTTGAGTACATCCTGTTCTGTCAATAAAAGAGAATGGTGTGAGCGGGGTATTTTTTCTTTATAATTTTTTTAGTTAGATTAACTTTGACACTGTCCTTGGAAAGGACTGAACAAACCACAGATGTAGAAATCGTCCATCTGAATTCTGGCTTGAATGGATCCTCACTCTGAGCCCCAGGTCATAACCGGGGTTTTTTTTTTTACTACTACTATATAAAACAATCTCAACTCCAGGGTATGAAATGGAATGGAAAGCTTTATAAATATAAATCTACTGTTCTATAAAAAAAAAAAAATATTGAATTAAATTAGACTGAAATAAACTGCGGGAAAAAAAAGGGCAGATCTCCTTGTTTTTTGTTATATCTTTAGTCACTTGACATGTCCTTAATTTTCAGCCCCAACATTTGTCTTCCTTAACTTTGCTCTATCCAAAGGTGAAATGAGGCTCTCACGGTGCTGCCGCTTGGCATCGCTTATCTGTTCGATCCTAATGAGGGTACGCATTTAGCCTGTTTAGCGACTCATCATGGCTGCCATGTTTACGCATCGTTAGAGCTCCACTTCCTCTCTCTCCCGGAGAAGAGGAAAAGCAGATGCCGGATCTTCCGCAGCCATCTCCCCTCGCTACACCTGTCTTGCCCCTGTGTGTACCTAATCAGAGGAGAGCGGTGTTAATTACGGCTGTTAAGATACTCCCATCCGATCCCCTACCACGCGACAGCTCCTTTTGGAAAACGCCGGGGGTTCAGCTGCTCGTCAATGCTCGCAGCTGTATTTTCTCTGGGTTTTGTTTGTATTCCAGTTCAAGTGCAAATGGTAGGTCATTATAGCGCAAGACAGGCAAGATATATTTGCAATCTTTGGACTTAATGAGCACAGAGAAACTGTACACAGGCAGCAAAATTTGTACTGCGCTGAATACTAACTTTAAATCAAAGTTTTTTGACATTTAAACTAATTTACGACTTTTGGAGTAAAACATTTTTTGAGATTTTTTAAAAATTTATATTAAATAATACTCATTTGAGTCACTAAACATGCGAAATAATATTTTTGTTTCTTTAAGAATTGTGTTTGTGGTTTTATATGGAGTGCAAGAGTATGAGTTGTGCCCTGTATGAGCAATTCTTAAGACCAATTAGCACAGTGTAAGTTTAAGTAGTTTAAGAAGATGATGTAGATGCAAGTAAAAAGGTACACAGACAGAAGTTTGGACAGAACTTTTGATTCCATGGTCGTTCCTGATTATTTCTTTCCACATTTAAAAAATAATGCAGAAGCTGTCCAAAATATTCAATAATCTCCTGATACTGAGATGTGTCTGCGGCTCTAATCTGAGGTGCTGTTTGTTAATTGGTGATTTCTGATCCTGATAACTCTAAATGAACTTCTCCTCTGCAGCAGAGGTAGGTTTTGGTCTTGCTTTCCTGGGAAGGTCTTCATGAGATCCAGTTTCATCATGATGCTTGATGGGTTTGCACTTGACAGTACTTTGTTCTTGCAAGAACTAATCGAGACCTTCATGTCTTAAAATAACATGGTACTGTTGCTGCTGTTAATCACCTAATGGAATATACCGTGTGTTATTTATCAGTTTAAAAAAATAACAATAATAATAACCAAGTATTGTTCTAGAGCATGGGTGGGCAAGTTCGGTCCAAGTCCAACCCTTGGTCTCCTGCAGAGATCAAGCTAATCATGGTCTTCAGGATTATTAAGGCTACAGGGTATTTTTTATTATTATTTTTTGCCTACCCCTGGTTTAAAGTGTAGAAAATAAATGCAAACTTGTGTCTAAACTTTTGACTGGTAGTGTATGTTTTACCAATCATAAATAAAATCTATCGACAGGACATGTATTTTTAATAAAACAAAGTGTTTAGTACAGCAATGAAAAACAATCGTTTTACATAAAGATTTTCTTCCACTGACTAATATGAACACATAAATGGGCTCTACTATCAGAGCTGCTGGTATAGAAAATAATCAACATTTTTAAAACACAACAATGCTATGCCACTGTATACAGTATAAGCACAAAAGCAGCATATACCGTAAGTGACGACAATGGCATTTTTTGACATCCAGGCCTTTTAACTCTGTTGCGGTGATATGAGCGAGTTCCTAAGTGAAAAAAAAAAGAATAATTAATGACGGGACGGAAGAATCAAATTGACTCTGGTTCAGAAAGCTCTGCCTTGTTCCACTTGGGACTGATAGTGGCAATGACACATAAAACTCAAGAGTAGCTCCCAGACAAGCATTGGATTAACTGGGCTTTAAATGGAAGTGCTGCCGACTGGCCATATCTGGAGCGAGAGCATATCTGCTCTGAGGGTTTGGGGAATTCCGATTTCAATTCCCAGACGGTTTCGAGATGGATGGGACTAGGTTGAATTTGCAGGTCTGAAATGCCACTCGAATTCTCAGAAATCTACTGTACATGAAAACATAAAAAAATAAAAAATAAAATAAAAAACATGCCATCTGGACGGTTATTTTTGAATTCCCTAGAAGATTAAAGTTTTTACATCAATATACATAATTCAAAGTTGATACTTACTGCAATTTAAAATGTGCAAAAGTTTCATGCATGGTATCTACAGGGCTCACGACTTAATCTGATGAACAGAAATAACTCAAGCACTTGCACTGTGAACATTGACAACTCTGCAGATCTCGCTCAGAAATCTTTTCAGAATGGAAAATAGACAAATGCTACTTCAGTACGCAAACAACCGACAAGAAATCTCAGGGGCGTGCTTCTTTCAATAACTAGCCATCCAATTTAGACAAAAGCCCTGCGCAGTTTGACCATGAAGAGCGGAATGCATCTCATTCAGCTCGAATTCCACAAATCATTCATCATGCCACGCGGCCGCTGCCAACGCACGCGGCAACGTAGATATGGCAGAGAATGATGAACCGCTGTTATGTAAGCCGGCGATATGAAAAGACGCAAACTCGGAAAATGTCAAGGTAGACTAAATAAATGAAAGAAGAGGGAGGGAGGGAGGTGTGCACATGTGAAGAATGGCCTCCAGCTTCTGAGAACGAGGAGATGGAGGAGGAGTGCAGGAGTCAGGCGGACCCACGCTGGTGATTTCGCTTCTGGCCATCAGCCAAGTTGAAGGAGGACTCTCTCTCTCTCTATCCCTTTAAAATTTGAGCGCTTTTATGTTGTTTTTTTCTTTCCCCTTCTCCTTCCAGTCTGCATCACTGCCAATGTAATGAAAGGCAACACTAAATCTAAACCGGGGGGGGAAAAAAGGAAAAGGATATTAAAAGAACATAAAACTGAATAGCTTGCTTGGCAGCGCCGTAAAAGCAAGCAAATATAAATGAAGTGGAAAAAAGTTAAAAGTTTGCCGGTCTTAATTGGTTACTCTGCACTAAAACTGCAGCATATTTAATACGCACACTAAAAGCTGATGAGACGGGTCTAAAATTTGCTCTACAAGCATCTACTCCAGATCCAATCCTTAGCCATTTTACACAGACCAAGGAAAGTTTACCTTCAGAAACATGAAGCTTACTTTCAAACTTAACCTATGAGGTCATGAGAAGGTTGTTTGCTTCTTAGTTGATGTTTAGATGTTCCAGGGTATATACGGCACAATAGTTTGGCTCCAAAGTAAACCAGAGGTTTTGAATAGTCAGAGGTAAAGTTGTAGGACATTAGGTTTTCGCCATGAGGTAGTTTTTACAACAGACAGCATTTTGTTTTACTATTAATACTAATGACAGAATGTCATTATAGCAAAACCAGAATGTCATTATAGGGCCAGGGGTAGCTCAGTGGTTAAGGGATTGGACTACGGTTCCAATCCCACAACCACCAAGTTGCCACTGTTGGGCCCTTGAGCAAGGCCTTTAACCCTCAACTGCTCAGATGTGTAATGAGATAAAAATGTAAGTCGCTCTGGATAGGAGCGTCTGCCAAATGCCTAAATGTAAATGTAAACCATGACAGAAACTTTGCTGTTTTGCAGATGTTTCCAAACTTCCAACATAATACTGTATAATATATCCAAGTAGCTAAAAACGGATGAAAATGTTTTTAATTAATACCTGACTGGTCAGAAGGCAATGATACAGCATACAGTCCCGTAGAAGTGAAAGCTTAGCTTCCTTGCTGCTCATTATAAATAATTAGCGCTGTCTTAATGGTGATAAATGGAGAGAAATAAGCAATGGAGCCCATCCCACCTTCAACTTGAAGTGTAATAAATAAAATACTAAACTGTCTGCAATTAAACATTTCCGTGGTAAATCTGTCTGACATGGTGTTAAACAAGGTGTGTTCGGATGCTTTGAGGAAACGTGTGAGAAGAGAAACCGGGTGCTGTAGAAGTGAGCAGTATAAATTGGACAGAGATACAGGCCGGGCACACATCACTCTGCAAATGAAAGCTGATTGAGCACGTGTGAGTGAGTGGTTTGGCAACGTCCTTTCAATAGCAATAGGAGACAAAGAGAGTGCTTATTGGGAAAGCAGAATAAAGGCAAAATGTGCTTCTTTTACTGTACATACAAGAGGAATAGCTTGCATGTACTGTATGAACAATGACCGTCATACAAGCGCACACATACGAAAGCCTGGGACAATAGATGGGTGATCCATGACTACAACAGAACGTACCGAAATCAAGGCTACAGCGATTCGTTCAATTCTCAGCGAAACGTTTGCTGTACAAAGGATAAGAGTTTCACGAAGATGATACAGACTATTAACTTTATCTTACATCAGATGCACTTCTCCAGTGTGGCTCCCTGCAGACGCGAGACATTTACGACGTGACAAAAAGATAGATTGTTCGGTTTTGAAGCACATTTTAAACTTTTTGATTCATTTCAAATACTGCATATGAGGAAACATTTTCAACAATGTGTTTATGTAATATTTTTGTACTAAACGTATTTGTTGAAAGCAAGAAATTCCTAATAAAAAAATATTTTTTGCTGATGAGATGCACCAGAAAGACAAAAACAATAGGCTAAAAAACAGTATGTTATACAAGTTACTTTCAAAGAGTAAAATCAGCCTGAGTGTTTTTTTAAGTAGCCACATAATAACTAGCGTAAATACACGTACTTGTGGAAAAGGTTTTTATAAATAGTTTAAAGGTTCAAGCAAAAATAATCCATCGATGATTTCACATCAAGTGACGATAATATTTCAGTATAAAGTCCACGTACATGTCTGCCTGTCTTTCTGTACGGAAGAAATCTACAGTACCCAATTTATTAATACAAAGAAATAAAATTCATACGGTTATGTATCTTACTCCTTGTTTACACCAAGTTGTACTTCTTTCATGGCCAGCCAAATACACTCCCCTGAGTGAACTGTGTCAATCAAAGAGAATCACTGTTGAGGAATCGAAAAAATAAAATAGAAAGATTTTTAAAGATAGAAGTTTTGTCTTAAAACAATTCCAATGCATTAAAACTCACTTATACCACTTCCGGACGGTTATTTCAGCTGTGACAATATCTAACTAATCCCAGTAAAAAAAAGATTCAGTTTAGCTTTTCTAATTAATATCTGTTAGTGCAGGTGTTTGTTTACGGGCAGTATCTCATCAGTAGCTTATTTTAAAGTAGATTATTAAATTCGGCACTCAACATCGCTTTTACTTAACATTTAAATTTATGGTGCAGGTTAAACGTCAGGCAAATATCAAAGTACTGCACAAGTTGTTTCAATAGATATTTTTATAGCGTTTAAGTGTGTGTGTGTGTGTGTGTTTGGGCGGGGGGTTGGGGGTTGCAATTCGTGCATTTGGCAGACGCTCTTATCCAGCGACTTACTTTTTTTTTTTAATCTCATTACACATCTGAGCAGTTGAGGGTTAAGGGTCTTGCTCAAGGGCCCAACAGTGGCAACTTGGTGGTTGTG
>JAOTQY010000028.1:10717244-10730782 GCA_026413445.1 Dolichallabes microphthalmus
CACCACCGTGCCGCCTCAAGTGTCTTTGTCTTTTCTAAAAGTTAAATCAAATAAATTCCACAGCCAGAGCACGGATAGTTCTTCACCCACAATCATACTGGCATGCCAAACAACCTATTGGCATTCAGATGAACATCTCTGAGATGGGCACTGTTGATGAGCACACTGTGTAACCTGACTCCTGTCGCATGGACAGTGCTAACGCTAGTGAAGACTGGAGTTGACGAGCCTGGGTCCCAAGATCTTTTGAAAGTCCCCGTCTTTGAAGTGAGGAGAGAAAAACAGAATGCAATGGAAAACAGCTTTGGGCGGGGACCTGGTTTACAACACTAGACTGCAGCATGTACTTGGATCCACATCAGAGGATTTTTTTTTTTTAAAGCAACCCAGAATGCAAATGCGTGGGGTGCGTGGCATCTTTAAAACCACCCATGTTTTGACGACCATAACATTTGTTTTCAGCGTTGACTAAAAAACAGGCACGGAGGTGTATCTCATTAGTGTATCTACAGTCGATGAATATGCAAATTGTATATATAAAAAAAAATCCCTGTAATAATAAAAATCCCTGTAATAATAAAAATCCCTGTAATAATGGAACACAAGCACCATTGAGCAGATACACCCGTGCATGACCGGGCTTTGAGTTGATTAGCGAATCTAATAACTGGCAGCAAGTACTACAAGCTAGAAGTTACAGTATATTTCCAGATTAGTAAAACAAGGAGAGATCTCGTAACTCACGCGTGCTGCTACGCTCATTTTGTTGCATGTCAAATATTAGACTTTTAAAAATTATTTTTCATTTTTTTGCAACAACAAAAAGAGAGACAAAAAGGACAAGCTTGTGACATCAGAAAGGTTTCACGAATGTAATTAAACAACTCACTGACTGGCATCAAGTCATAAAAGAAAAGTGTGAAATTATCTCACCTAACTCGGTTGCTTGGTTACGCTGCATCACCATCCTTTTTCCCCCCGGTTTTCTGGCTGATATGCTTGTTTGGATGTGCAGAAACAAAGAAAGCTCTAAACGCACGTCAAAACTATATCCGTTCTGCCTTTTTCCGCTATCAGCTTATCGTGTCTACACTTACAGTATAATCATGGAACGAATAGACACATTGTATGATCTGTACATGCACTGGACATATTACATACACTGTATACTGGAGGGACCAAAAGATGTGATGACGATGATAATGGAGCATTTTAATTCCCCTTATTTATTTCTATTGTTATAATACTTCGATTATGTATATCACGTGCATGTACAATTCCTATGAACAAGACGTTACCATAGAAACGATAATGCATTGGGAAGGGTGCGTTAATATAACGTTGTGATTCAATTTGTCACAGTCAGAGCTGTTCTTACTAATTAAAATTAATGAGCACCTCCTGATCAATTGGATCTGAAATAATAATAAAAAATAATACAAATGCATCATCAAGGGTGCTGCTTTCATTCATTCTGTTTAATTTAAGATTTAGACTTTAATGAATTGAGTTACACACTGATGTGTGTTGAATCTCCGATTGTGACTAATGGAAGCATGGTGAAGTGAAACAATTCGACTGAGGAAACTAAAATACACATACGGGACTATCGATGAAAGCGCACACACACACACACACACACACACACACACACACACACACACACGCACGCACACCAGTTGGCCTATAAACCAGGATTGATTTCACTTTGAAAACTCTTTAATGAGCCTGGAAAAAGGAAGCAATATGGATAGACGGAGCCCGCTGGGAATTCTAATGACTCTATTGACTGAGAAGGTGTCGTCTTATGTTGATAAATGGTTACAAACGAAGTGCATGGCTTTCACCTTCATGTTAAATGTGGCTGGTGCATCCCCAATACACAGATTTATGCAAATTCCACAGTCTTAAGATCTGATTTATTCTTGTGTATGCGCGCACACGTGTGTGTGTGTGTGTGTGTGTGTGTGTGTGTGAGAGAGAGAGAGAGAGAGAGCATGTGAAAGGGCAATCACATAGCTGTCTACTGTCTAAATCTTACTTGTCTGCTACGTGAATGTGTACACTAGAGAGCCGGAACTGAAAAAAAGCCTGAATGAAAGTTGGGTCTTCACTGTACACTGGAAAAAGGCTGAAGAGTATTCTCCTTCTAACTATTAGATAATAAGTCGTCAATGCTGATAATAAATAAAAATAAATAAATAAATACAGATGAGGCAAAACCAAGCGCAATAAGGCACTATCGCATCCCCCCGAGACGCCGCTGGTCCTGACCCATCCTGATGCATCCTGATGGTTGATGGAGTTTATATTGCACGGAGGCCGTTCCCTGCTGCTGAGGATGTGCCCCCCCTGAGTATGTGGTCTATTAGTATATGAAGATGAATTTGGATTATTATGATACGGACTATTTAGGGCCCAAGCACCTATAGGGTGCGCAGGACCCTCTTGTTTTCCTAAGGATTTTTTTGCCGGGCTTTTTTGGGTGCCTTAACATGCTCAAAAACTCATGACAATTGTCAGACAGGTTGGAATCTGCTGCCATTAGGATGCCTGAGAGTCGCGTGGCCCGGGGCCCTCAGGAGCCTCCATACGAGATTTTGCTGCATAGCTCATACACACTTTCACGTATGCACACGGAACCCAGTACACATTTAAAGCTCATTGAGCTGAACAACTTTCGCACTGCATGACCTGGCCTCAACTCAACAGGAAGTCAGTTATTTTGTGTCGTTTGCAAAAACGCACCTGATGGATTTTGACGTACTCCTCCTAGGGAATTTATACAATCGCCACCAAGATCTAAACTGTGAAATTGTAGAGGGATTTTTGATATCTCAAACGGGTCAGCCGTGGTGATGCCTTACGCTGAAAAGTGATTAATGACATTGAGTGACATCAGGTTCAGTGACATCATAGTGTGATGCTTTTCTTCCAGCATCTGCGGCTTATTGTATACACGTACACATCACAAATGTTAACATTCACACACACACACGCACATACATATTCATACAGACATACACACACACGCACAAACACACTCATATATCACACACACATCACAGAGGTTTAACACTCACACACTCACATCTCTCTCACACGCATGACGCAGAAACACACACACACACACTAACAAGTCACGTTTCACACATGCATCACACATACTAACACACACACACATCACAAATGTTAACACAGACACACACACACACACACACACACCGCACTCAACAAATATTTAGGGTCTAATCAGCCATATATACTGTGCACGTTGTGCGGTGCATCTGGGCAGCGCTGGCTTTTTGTAGGTCTCAACACGCTCAAATAACACACTGGTTGTGCGGTGGACCAGGGGTGGCATTGCCACAGGGTGCTTGGGCCCGTTATTGTTGCTTGCAACTATATTATTATTATTTGTTTTTCTGTGATGGTTTTTACTTGGCAGTTTTTATTTTTTACTTTTTTTTTTACCCAAGTCTCCACCAGTAAACAGTTGGTAAGTGCACACGGTCAGCCCTTATACAGCACCCATGGAGCAGAAGACAGCGTTAAGGGCCTTGCTCAAGTGCCCAACTGCGGCAACCCGGCAGGGCTGGGGCTCGAACCGGTGACCTTCCGATCAAAGTCTCAGAGCCTTAACACACTGAGCAACCAGTAAACTTTCTAGTAACATAACATCCATGCTAACTCTCTAAACCCTCCAGCTAGACAATTAATGTGACCTGAATTACCACTTACTTGGTAATTTAATTGTCTGCAAATAAAATAATATGTGAGACCGGAATCGGTCCTCTATGTCTATTCATAGTCTTTTATTGATTTCTGAATGCTGCTTGATGCATATATGTGTAGATACAGGTTTCATGGGTGGTTAGCAGCACTGTGGCCTTGATCCTCAGGGGTTGAGGGTTCGATTCCCTCTTCAGGTCTGTATGCGTGGAGTTTGCATGTTCTCTCCGTGTTTGTTAGGTTTCCTCCAGATTGCCTGTAGTGTGTGCGCCCCGCTGACTGTACCCCATCTCGTGCCCAAATACCCCAGGGATCGACTCTAGGCCCCTGTGACTTTGTATCAGTTTAAGTGGTATAGAAGATGAATGACACATGAAGTCCATTTACAGGCCTCTTACAGTAGTTCCAGTGAAGGGGACATTGTAACACTCCAGCATACAAAGATATTTAAGCTAAATATGTGCTTTTAACTTTTTGAAACGAATCACACAAGGGTGTGATGGACAGGTGTTCACATATTTTTCTGCTCTATAGCATATAAATCAGGCTTCCTCTGTTTAAAATTTCTCCCACAATTAAAATAAAGGTCACAGGACGGATGACGAGAAGAATGATCATAGAAAAATGAGCGAAACATTCCAAGTCAAACAGTGGAACCCGGTCAGTATCCGTGTTTGGCGGATTTCCATGTTAATTATCTTTATCATTAACTTTCTATAAAAAGGCTTTGAGACTGAGGTTTTGCTCTCGCAGGAATGCTTTAGGCAAACTTCCACTCCAAACACACACACACTCAAAAAAAGAGAGCAAATCAAACCGGAGAAGATAAACAAGCTCTTTGTCTCACACTATTTGGGTCTTTTTTTTTTCTCTTCTCGCCTACTGGTTCCCATGGAGACGGCGTCCCGAAACACTGGGCCGAGTCGCCATAACGACTTACTCTAAAGAAGTATGGAGACGCCAGTAAATGAGGGCAGGAAAAAAAAAAAGCTCTTCCTCCTCTCTTTCAATATGTCCATGCGGTTCTATCAGCCAGAGCATTGATCTGGAGAGATAAAGCAGATTAAGGCCCTCCTGGCTGATCTGAGCTCCATAAGAGCGCTATTCATTACAGTTGCCACTAAAAGCTCTGTTTTTTTTTTGTTGATTTTGTAGCTGCTGAATTTGTTTTTGTTGAAGAAATGCTGAGATTTAGTTACAGCTGCAACAATTAACTTAAGCCGCGGTGAAAAGATGCTCGGTTTCGTTTCTTTACGCCTGTTGGATTTAAAAAAAAACTGTTGACTGTCGGTGCAGATTAGAGTCCGCAGTCTTGGAGGGAAAACAGCCAGAATCAAATGAGTAAAGGAAATCAATAGTTTAGAAATCAATGGACAAGGTGAAGAAATGTTCATCAAATCTAGAACAAAAACCTTCTTACAGTAGCTACTATATACTAGTTAATTAGTGCTAGCATGTGTAATAACCAGAGGTGGGAGAAAAACCGAGTACAATAACTTTGTTACTGCACTTCATATTTCAAGTATCTGGGTAGTTTCATTTTTTAAAAGGCTTTTTACTTTTACTCCGTTCAAAAGTACCGCAAATATCAGTACTTTTACTTAACTACATTTACGCATGGGACGGTGTTACCTAACCACCTGCTGCATATCACGCACAATTGTGTAACTTGCCGTTCTATTGAGACACGCCTAATACACTTGCTAGCGGGTGTTTGATCTCAGAAGCGGAGTTGGTTGCAGAAAACTGCACGTTGGGAAGCAGAGAGAGAGAGAGACGTAACTGCGATAAAGGCTCCTATAAGCCCTGTACATTAGATAAGTAAGTAAATTTGAAGGTAGGCGGTGGTGTAGTGGTGAGCACTGTTAACCAGCACCTCCGGGGTCTGGGTTCGATTCCTGCCTTGGGTCTGTGTGCGTGCCTGGTGGGTTTCCTCCGGTTTCCTCCAATAGTCCAAAGACAGGCAGGTTATGCTAATTGGCGTTCATGTGTGCATGTGTGTGTCCTGCGATGTATTGGCACCCTGTCGAGTGTGTACCCCACCTCGTCTCCTGGGATAGGCTCCGGGCCCCCTGTGACCCTGTATACAGGATAAAGCGGTATAGACGATGAGAAAGTAAATTTGAAGGTGAGTACTTCCGTACTGTTACTCAGGTACACAAGTAAATGGAGAACGTCTACTTTTACTTAAGTAACATTGGCCCTAATTTCACTTATATATATATATATATATATTGAGTTATAAGTTTCATGATATTTCTAGAATTCTGTTGGATGGAAAATCATAAATTATCATTGATTTGCACGGTGGCAAAACACCTACTGTATATACATCTCATGCTGCATTCGAGGAAAAGTTGGGTTTTAAACTTGCAATTTCCTGTTTCAGCAGTCAACTACAGACAACAGCCCTTCTTGGAGTGTTTTTACACCAAAGAAAAAGCAAAAAAAAAAAAAAGCCTCCTTTCCCCTAAATGATATAATGGAATTTTTATCTCTGTGTCAATTTGGACAGGGTATATATTACCTGGGGTTATTTCTACAGGGCTTTTTAGAGTAGGCAAAATACGGCATAACAGAGATCGCTTATCACAAATTGGTTCAAATTACTACACGTCCTCTAGCAACATGTCAGGATACCTGAAAGCGGAGAAAGAATAGACAAAATAAATAAATAAATAAAAAACGTTGCCAAGTTTTAACACTGTGCCGAGGTTTAATGTACCGAGACGACAACATTCAACACCCATAACTACTCCAGATATAGTTTTTAAACATTCTTTCGAAATCGATGATTAAATCTTCACTCAATTATGGATTAATTCAGTGGATGAAATTGTCTTAATGCACCGATGACCTTTCCACAAAAAAAAAAAAAGACAGCACATACTTATCAGATGTTTATCAGAAGCCGGTTCTGTTAAGCCTAATTCGGGATTTCTTCGAGAGAACTCTTTACTATCGCAAATGCATACATTTACATATGATATACCCATAGCATGATGGTGGCGTAGGGGTTAGCGCTGTCTCGCGCCACCAGGATCGAGGGTTCGATTCCCACCTCCGGTCTGTGTACATGACATTTGCAGTTTCCTCCAGGTGCTCCGGTTTCCTCCCCCAGTCCAAAGCCATGCAGATTAGGTTAATTGGCGTTGTCAAATTGTGTGTGGCTCCTCGGATAAGCTCGCACATGACCCTCCACAGGATTTTATACTGTATATACTGTATATGCTGAATGCTAAGTGGTTGGAATAGACGAGAGGGGAAATGAGGCTGCTGCTAAGGTATATTCCAACCACTTAGCATTTAGCATGACCGGTATACTAATCACCGGCCTGATCATGTGTTATCATCTGCACCTGTTTCTCACTGGTTCATGGCTTAATTTAAAAGCTTTTTATGCTGATTATTATGAGACTGGACTGAAAACGAGAACCAAAGAAAGTCCTTGAGGAAGCCTGGAGAACTATTCCTTAAGACTATATTAAAAATACAAGAGAAGAAAGTCTCCTCGGAAGCGAAATATGAAGAAACGAGGGGAGACTTTTGCATAGTGCTGTATATCATTAGAGCCTCTCTAAAGGATATGGATCCTTCAAATGACTCTGATTCAGGTATTTCTGGAATCAGACAGATTCTCCCTCTATGGCCTCTTTTGCTCACTTGATGTCTCTCTGGCTGAATTCCGTTTAGACAGAAAGGCTAATGCATTTCATTTAGCCTGTGTGTGTGTGTGTGTGGTCCGAGGGTTTGCTTACACTGTTTACAGCATAAGGAACCGCATCTGCCGAACATATTCATGAGAATCTAATGAGGGCTATCAGAAATAAACTCAGCTGGCATCAGTATACAGGAATCAACATGGCCTGCGAGGCTATTTGCCCGTAATTGCCTGTTTATGTCTTTAATTCGTACCGAATATCCTCGCGGTGCTGGTGAATATCCTCGCAAAATGACTCTGACAGAATAAGAGTCTGAGACTGAAGGGAAAAACATTGTCTACGGGCAGATTTTTTAATAAACATCCATCCAACAGCACGATTCAGGGCACACTGTGAGTGAAATAAAAGAACTGGGTTTCCCAGAAAGCAACGAAGAAACAAAGACATTTAGCTTCCGAGCGTTTGTGAAGTTATATATTTCGGTCATGATGTCAGGAATTTGCCAATTCTGGTTAGTCAGTAAGTCTATTTGGATAGCGAGCGCAGGGAGTTTGTGATATTGTGATATTTCCACCTGGCTGTCAGAATACCTGTGATCATCTGGCTTTTAAAACAAAGGTGGTGTTTGAGTACTCGCCTCCTAAAAGGCCAATGTGAACGTTTCCTTATCTTGCATAGTGTTTGTTCTGCTTCTGTGTACCCGGGGCTTCTGCGTTATTCATTTGTTTCCACAGTGAATGGAGTTGGTCGGCGAGACGATGTGGTTCGAGGCTTGGAGACGTCCTGAGTTTTAGAGTTTTGCTGTGCGATTAATGTGAACCTGGGTGGGTTGTTTTCAAGGCAATAGTAGGGAGCCGGATAGTTTTGGAAGGTTCGATGAATGCTGAAGGTTACTGGTTATCCTTTTGCGTAATGGATTGAAGCTGACAGCCTGGAAGATATTTTAATTCCTTAATATGAAATCAGTGCTCAGGAGGACTGAAGTCTTATAAGTTGTTGCATCCAGTTAAGAGAGAAGGTTTTTGTAGGAAGACATGTATATGATCTGGCAATACACCTTCAATAAGTTTTTTTTAAAGACCATAAAAGGTCATCTAGTCTGCACAATTTACTTTTTAGTCATTTTATGCATCCAGATCTGTGTCCAGTGTGCAGGTTTGAGCAAAAAAAGAGGAAAAAACATCCCCTGCTATTCGTTCTATGGCATAAAGGTCCCCTTATGTGACCTCATATAAGAAGATATCCTTCCCCAGGTTGTTCAGCATGTCTCAGCAGGAGCATAAACATTAAAATGGTGTGTTCAGAAGAGGGGTGAAACGGAGGGAGTTTGAGGTATGAATAAATTAATTCTCTGAAGGGCATTTCAGCTGGAGCATTAACAAATCCACTTGGGAACACCTGTGTTTTAAAGAAACAATAAAATATGGGACCTTTAATGCTTGTATTTTGATGTATAACTGGAAAAAATAAAATGGAACGTGAGAGGTCGAGTGGCGCAACAAAACAGGCATCACGTGATAGCGAGCTCGATTACAAGGTGATACTATAGCCATTTGTATCCGGCGGTCCAGAGAACATCTGTCACTTGGAGACGACATGCCTATACTCCTGCATCAATCACAGCAGCACTGTACAAGTGAGCCCACACAAGTAGAAGGATAGCGCTGTTTGAATATATACATGTATGGCATGACTTGATCAGGCAGTTGAAGACCTGGGTTGTTGATACTAGAGTGTCACTTCTGCTAGGTCACCACCGTTGGTTCCATGGTCAAGACTGTTAACCCTACCACTGCATACAGTGCCGGTCCCAAGCCTGGTTAGCGAATGGGAAGGTTTTGACAAGAAGACAAGCCAACATAAAACCTGTGCCAGATCTTGCGGATGAAATTATCTGAAATGGCAACCCCTAGGATGAAAGGGTATTTAATTGAACCTTGGACCAAGATGGTACCCAGTGTACTTAAAAGATTGAAGGCGATTAAGAAAAGAACACAATCTACATTAAATGTAAAAACATAAAAACAAGCAGCCAAAAAAAAAAAAGAAAGTAAATAGTAGCCTCAGGCACATCAAGAAGGTCCTAAAAAGCACTGAGAGTTTAATACCAATCCATTTTCACATTTTGCAAGAGAGTTCTTGCTTACTTGATAAGTTCTACAGGTTCTTCAGGCAGCTGGAAGCTCCATCCAATTACATTTCCTCTGCCAAAACCTTGTCCATTCTTGGCAGGTCTGCTTATTTCTGGCACTGGCGAAATTTGAAGGGAGCAAGCAGGTTGAATTAGTAGCATTAGTTCCGCCTCATTAACTCCCCACACAAACAGCTCGGTCACTTCCGCCAGCTGCTGATGTCAGAGCTTCACTGCAATCCAGCTGCAAGGAGAACCCGGGGCGAATTGGGTCATAATATCGGGACGGATCGTTTCACTGCGGTAGGTCTTTCCGGTTGCGCGGAACTGTTGATAAATAGCAGGAAGAAAACCGCTTGTCCACACGAGATGGATAAAGTGGGACGATTTTAAGTCGATTGTTTCGAGAACGCTTTTGATCTTAATCTTTCTTTAGGAAGCTGGCAGATAAAAGGAAACAGACTGCTGCAATTAAATATTCACGAAAGCCAGCATATGTTTTATTGATTTCAGTGAAAAGGAACAATGGATGGTTTCAACTTCTTTAAGAGCCCATTTGGGCAGGGCTAACTTTTCTTACGCTTTATGTACAAGACAAGCAAACAGCTACCTCTCTGGAGCCATTTCGTTTGCTCAGTTTGCGGAGATTTCGAGATGATACCACCGAAGTCTAATGTACCGAACGGCAGACTTCCTCTTAACTGAGTGCCGAAGTTAGCGTCTGCTTACAACGGATCATCTGGGAGATATTAAAAACCTTCTCGGTGGAAGCAGACGAAATGGACTGAGAGGGAAAGATGTTTTTCCAATCAGACGCCGGAGGCTTGGGAATAGAGGAACATCTGACATGTTTGCAAAGTGGTTGTTTTATGCTATAGTGGCCTTTCTCTTGTTAATGGACCAGGGAAAAAAAACCCTTACACTCGGTTGTGCTTTCAAAATGCTGTCCACAAACATATACAGGAGACAAAAGCAGTAAGGACGGCCAACATGTGATTCCAATGACATAATCTACTGTATATCTGTGCCGTTTTATCCATTTGGCTTTTGTCTGGATCTGGATTGGGATTTGCACTACTGATGGGTCGTTCATGAACGATTCGTTCTTTTTCGAACGCATCTTTAACGAGGCTCAGAAGAACGAGTCGTCTCGGGGAGTGATTCGTTCATTTATTACTGGGCGTGCATGCGCAAATCATCGCAAAACCACCGTAGGTTATATACAGGAAACAGAATTGAACGATTCGTTTTCAGTGGCGCGTCTACTCCGAGTTGTTCGTTCTTTTGTCACGTGACTCCCATAGACGCTATGCAGTTCAATAGATTCAAAAGAACGAACGACTCAGACTGGAAGATATGAGAGATGAGCTACTCATTCTGTTTATTATAATATGTCCTTAGCTGCATTGTAATATTTTCATTACTGGAACTATAGCCAAAATTTGTGTTCTTTTTATTGAAAATTTTATTTTATTTATTTTATCAAAAGAACGAAATGCGCTAAATGACTCAAAAAAAAGATTTGTTCATTTTGATGAACGAGATTCAAAGAACAGTGTCTCTAAAATGATTCAAACTGCCCATCACTAATTTGTACTAATAGTGGGTGTTGCATAAACTCAGGAGAGGCCGTAAACTTTGGTCCGAATCCCAGTCTACTCTCGACCAGCTTCCCTATGAAAATAAATAAATAAATAAATAAAGCTAATAATGCACCTCCTATTTATATTCAGTATGCATTTCCATCCATATAGAAAACATTACAATGCATTTATTTATTCCGCTACATCTCTAATGCGCGACGTTACTGAGCAAGACCTGCATCCATTTTCCATGCTAACAAGATCGATTGGTTCCATTAGATTTCTATTAGCATTCCATGATATTATCATAACTTCTAGCAAACAGTACTCCACATGCATCAAGCTTCAGTGCGCTAGGAACATCCTTTTCGGCAACATTTTTTTCTTCTTCTTTCTTGCACAAACGTCCTTCCCGCTCGTCCTCTCGGCATGTAAGCAAGCACTTTTTTCCCAGGCTTTAGAGAGGAGCGAACGCTAAGCGCTAGGATAAACAGCGCGGCACTTTTGTCAACAGGATTCTCGCGCTCCTTGCAGAGCAGTCTATCACATCTCTCATGCTCTGTCATGGTGATAAGAGGTGCAAAAGGGAGATTAACGGCTTCAGAGCTGAAGGCTTTACCTTGGCTATGCCTTCCCGGGGAAATGAGGAAGAAAGCGAGGTTAAAACTTCAAATCTTCCCCCTCTGCTAGCTGACGGTTTATGAACAACTCGTCTAGTGCGGTGCTTTTTTTCTCTTTTTTTAAAAAATGTTTTTCGGTCGAGCGAGGCAAGGAGACTTTTTTCCGAATCTCTCTGAGGCAATTATAGTCACACTTCACGGGTAAAAAGTGGTAGCGACCATTTTAGAAGCTCGCGGCATCGATTCCAGCCAGGCTTCAGGCTTAAAATGGAACAATCACATTGCTGAGGGGTAACAGAGGGGGTTTTGGTAGCACTTTGTTGATTATTTTCCTATAATAGCACACCAACACATATCATGCTATATTTTTAAGTTAAGATCTCAATGAAATATACTGTGTGAAAGCATTTCCGGTTTACAAAACATTTTCAGTATACGAGCAACCGAGACGATTGTGTGTACATCCGGTAGCCAATCAAAACTTGTGGAAAGCTAAGCAAGTCAAGTTCACATCTTTTTTTTTTTTTTATTTTGTGTATTTTGTGCAAGATTTAGTAAAGACATAACCACATGGGTCCCAAGAATGTTATCAGCAAGAAAGTACCACTATATAGCGTATTCATTAATATCTTATTTTTAAATTGATTATACTACGATAACGTATTTTCAATATCATAAGCATCAAAAAACAAACAAAAAAAAGACCCCAAGCGCAACATGTTGAGCTCTTCTCCACTTTACAACACCAGTGCAAACCTTTCCCACCATCTGTCACGTTCCCATCAGCAGGTTTGCTAACGATCCGGATCCGAATACATCTGTTTGCGTCTGCTCCACTTTGCCCCCCACCCTGTGTTTTAATGTCTGTGTTAGAGGTCCTAACATCCCCGCCTCTCAATATGGGCCTGCAACAAAAGGCTGTATGCTTGGCATAATTACACCAAAGCTCCTCTGATGAGGTCCCGATGTGCAAGAAGGGTGCTTCAATTATTCATGTTGAACTGCATCAAAAGGGCTTAGGGAAAGTTTTTCTTTCTTTCCATAAGTAGCTCACTCCTTTAGAAGACTGTTTGAAGACCTATTTAAATGGATGCACACACACAAAAAAAACCTCTTTGAGGCTGTTGCTCTGCCCGGGGCTTGAATGATTCTGACAGAATTATTACAAATACCAAAATTGGGTTTGTTCATCATTATTATTAAAAAGAAAAAACCAACAACAACAAACAAAAATATTGTCTTGACTGCTAAGATTTCTTATGCACTTTAAGGCAATCTACTATAAATTGGTATCACTTTATTTCCGTGAGGTCAACCGGTGGAAGAATTTCTTCAAGAGCAAAGAAAAATGACAAACAAATGAGAACGTGTTCATAAATTATTTATTACAAGCTTGAAGCTGGGCCATAGATACACAGTGGATACAAGAGTGGATATATCAGCACCTTTTAGATCTTACCTATTAGCATTTTTTTTTTCTTTTTTTGTCTGCTTACCATTTAAGTATGTTCAGTAAATAGGAGGGGAAACATACTTATTTACTTTGGTTCATTAGCTATATTTAATAGACATTATGAAGGGGTGGGGAATAAATATCTCAGGTTTTACATTGATATGAGTTCAACATCTGGATTTAACTGAGATCCATTGGATAATTACTAGTAGTAATTAATATGTTTCAAGTTATTAAACCTTCAACTGATGCACTGAGTATCTTCTCATTTCCTAAACAGTAGTGATGCTCCGATTGATCAGCCACCGATCATGATCGGCCGATATTGGCTAAAAACAGCTTGATCGGCGAACCCCA
>JAOTQY010000028.1:10764232-10776696 GCA_026413445.1 Dolichallabes microphthalmus
TCCTGGGATAGGCTCCAGGCCCCCCGCGACCCTGTATATAAGGATAAAGCGGTACAGAATATGAATGAATGAATGAATGATAAAATCGCGCTTGCTTTATGATTAGGATTGGACACTTGACTAAATTACCACAGGTGCCCGAGTTTAGCCGTTTTATTTTAATCCGTTTAAACAGATCTAAAGAGCTAAGCCTTATAAAGCTAGAAAACGGGAACTTTATTAGCATCCTCATTTAGTTTTTGTATTCATTGCACTTGACTATACCACAGGCCATGTTGAATTCTCAAAGGTGTTGTTTATTTCAATCTCCTTGTTCTATTCCATTATAACTGCAAGTCCAAAACTGGGGTGGTAAAAAATGTAAAAAGTTTCTTGCTCCAGGGTTCGTAATTGATATATGTGAAAATTACAATTTCCCTTTGGGAATTCTGCCAATTGTCTGAACTACTCTCCACCCCAGTATGTGGCAATGTTGCACCAACTGCCCATAAACTAAAAATTAGTTAATTAATAAACTTATTAGAAACTTAGAAAGTACGTTGCGGCAACGCTCAGACTGTCTGCTTCATGTCTGAACACTAGCCTCCCAGGAACTCCTTAAATGGCCCAAACGTGTGGAAATCATTTGAAGCGAGTTCAGGACTGTACGGGGGATGTGGAAGTGACTCCCAGTCGAGTTCCTGTAATGTGTTAGTGGCATTGGGGAATAATTGTGTGTACAGTTCCCACAGACAGGCGCGTCACTTCCTCAAGTTGGCGACAAGTTATCCGACGATTTTTCAAGGAACATGCGCTGTTCACAGGAACGACTGCAGTGGGATCCGAACTACTTTCATTCGTCATTCAAGGACATGGCGTTCTTTAAAACGTTTGCACCATTCGAATATTTTATTGTGGCTACTGTAAGAGTCTTATCTGTAAATGTCAATCGTTTTTTTTCCCTTTCATTCACAAGAAATTTCATTATAAGTTCTGGTTTCATTTATTAAGTTGAGTCATTTCATTTTTTTTTTAAGAAACTCAACATTAGCTGTTTTTGGCGGCAAAAGTCAGTGTGTTTCTTTTGTACGCTACTCGACTCGGCACATTCATGTTCATGCTCATGGCTTCTTTACTTCGCCGTGTTAATCCTGGACAACGGCTGTTGATCTCCGCTATACAGTATTTGAGATGACAGGAACGACAGCTATGTTTTTAATAAATGTGTTGCAAGAGAGATAAAACACTTGGGGGATATGCTGTTATTGAACAATAATGAACAACTAAGTGGTGTGATGCCCCCTGAGCTGATCAGGTTCTAATAACTGCACACCCCCACAAGTGTCTTATCCTTTACTTAATTGCCAATCAGCGAGATAATGTGGTTGATAATGAAAAGCAGTGGGGGTTGTAAGTAGGTTTTATGATTACCTATCCATTCTAGTACATTTAGCTCATAATATTGATTTAGATGTGATCGTAGCTTTCAGTAAAACGTTAAAAAATGAAAACCAATTAGGTTTCACAAGGACACCGACTCATAAACTACAGCATATGTCAATTGTCATTCTTTATGGCATTTTTAGCTGCTCCAGTGGATAGAACTTGACACTTTATCTTTCTTTTTTTTCCCCCCTCTTTCTGTTCGTATGCTGGCCCTTATAAGAAAAGGTCTCGGGGACGGTTGATATATCCGAGTCATCCTGGAAAAGGTGTCAGCCCTGAACAGACGACTGCGAGACTTCAGACCTCGCTATGTTTTATGTGTACAGGAACGGCAACTTCTTTCGCTTCTCATCAGCCAACTGCCAGGAAGCCTAAGAAAGAGCCTAATTTATTTGACATGGATCAGGCTATCCTTAATGTAGTTGACACCCCTGTTGATGAGGTCTCGCGAAGGGGGAGCCACGATGGGTCCTTGTCTAACAGGAAGGTTTAATTGACCCTCTCGCTCACTGTTTTATTCCCGGTTAAAAGAGAGACCACTTATCACAGGCTTCATTTAAGAGACGACGCAGGACTGCTGTCGGGTCGGGTTAAGACGACCTTCCGGATCACAGGCGGCTCGGAGCGACTCATGTCCGAGCTTCTTTACTTCGCCGTGTTAACCCTGGACTCTTGGTGCTGCCCGGTTCGTTGGTGCAGGAAATTGCGGTAAAACATACCAAATGAAGCATTAAAAACTGCAGGTTATCGATATATATTTATTTTTAAGCGACAGCATTTCAGCAAGTGATTAGAATGTTTTATATGAACACAGTCAAACACAAAGTCGTAATATTTCTCTTAAGGTCTACTGTCTTATTTCTTTTTTATTGCTCTCTGATAGTCATTGTTCAGTGCAAACAGCACTGAGTTTATATCTAACCAGATGGGAGACACGTACAGGGATCATGGACCGTTTCTTCACACGGAACATTTCAAGATATATTGAGAAAAAACAAAAAAAATCATTTATTTTTTTCGTTTTTTTTTTGGTTACTGCGTCGTACCTTTCACTGTTGTATTAAAAATCAGATATATTTCCAACATGTCTTCAAAAGATATCTGCTCTTGTCAAAGTTCCAAAACTAAATAATACTGCTATTTATTATCTTGATATCAAAATGACTGATCAGGCTGTTTGAGGAAAAAGTCCAAATTTCTGTCTGGTTATATTTAATCTATTAAATTTGTCCTAATTAAAGGATGCCATTATTTTTTTTAGCGTTTCCAGTATTTCCTTAAAATGAGTTTTATTCCAATAAAATCAAAGAAACAGCAAGTAAGGAATGAAGGATGATGGGGCATGCTGTTAGGAAAATCCTGAATGGATGTACAGTATGGTGTGATTCGTCCTAACTCAGAGTAGCTAACTCTTTTTTTTTGCCTATTAAAAAAAATTTTTTTAATTAACTTTAAGGCAATTCTACACGTCAGGCAGTCATTAAACACAAAGTATTAAAAGAAATCCTTATGTTTGTGATGATGTTGGTTTGTTCCATTATTTATGACCCATCGAAAAATGGTTTATGCCAGACTTTTGTAAAACCCCTTGATTTAAAGCTGAAAGTCACGACCTCGCTCACATCTTGAGTGTTTCATGTGGTGGTGTACAGAGGATAAAATGGAAGAAGAAGAGGAAAAAAAATCGGTGTTTCGAAATTTATGCACCCGACTGTACGAACTTTTAGGTTATATCAATCACTAAACAATGTACAGTTAACGTCGCCGAAACCCGGTAAAACTAGTTCCTAAATCGTTAGTACTGTACATCTCTTTTTTTCCCCCTCCCTTTCTTCTGAAGTTAATAAACCAACAAACAAACAAAAAAAACAGAAATGAAAAAAAAAGGCTTTCCTTTAGCAGAATATTGAAATTACCGTCTGTTTCAAAGCTCTGAAACTAGAGACTCCTTTCAGAAATGATACACACCTCACTGCAAACGTCTCTCTATACAGTATATAAAGCGTTTGTCATCTTCCAGTGTAAGTTACCATAGAAACTAGAAAGATAAAACACACACACTCAGGCCTACAGTATATGCGGGGCTCAGATGTATACGTGCTGGTTTTCTCGTGGGCGGAGTGCTGAGGAGGGTCGGCGGAGGTCTAAGCAGGGCCTCGAGGTACATTTTTTCATGTCATTTCTTATTCCCTCTGTTCTCGCAGGAGCTGCACAGGGGGTTACTGCTGTCTGTCTGGCGAAATCAAAGCTTTTGACGAGCGGCACCTGCCGACTTAACCCGTTTCAATATGCACCTGCGTGTCGCCGGCGTCTCTCTCCGACTGGGACGGCTAAGGCAGGGGAAATAGCCTGAGAAATGTTTCCATTCTCTCCACCGCATGAAGACAGACATACCTTTTATTCTGTCAATTTGCAAGAATGAAATGTGACAGCAGGAGAGCAGAGGAGACCACAACATGCATCGAAATCTTTCCCGGTAAGTAAGGAACAAAACATGACAAGGTGTGCTGTTGGAGGAAAATAATCAAAGAACGGGCAGCGCGATGTGGCACGACGTCAGACGGAGTTTCTGGTACTAACCTGAAGTTTAATCACCGCTAATAAGTGCATGTCATGAAGCACTTTATTCTGTATCTCATTTTAATAAAAAATACTTTATACTTAAAAAAAAAAGAGTTTTTTTTAGGAATTCGGAAAGTGGAACGTACATCTGTATGGTCGTATCCCATCACACTTGATTTGGGTTTCTTTGAGCTCTGTTCATGTACAACATTAGTCTCCTAGAAAGGTCATGCCGTGAAGCGAGTCGCCAAATGAAGTGTTGAGACTGATGAGGTTTAACATAAAGATGAAGAGGAAGGAAAGAATGACTGGGTTTTCTTGAAGTAATACTTTAGTAACCAGAGCCGCCATGGGGTTTTCCTTCTCCGAACTTGCTGCGTCGGCACTTCCAGGTTTTATCGACGTGCTTCGAACTGCTTTGACGTGACAAAAAACGTGGAAGTGCAAACACAGCGACAGTGATAGCCCGGTCAAGAAAAGTGCCGTCACTTATATAGCGTATTTCGTCTGGAGATCTGGTTACTAAGCCGGATGGAACCGCACTTTTAACGAGATGACGGATAAGCTGTAGATCTCGGCGACAAACTACAGGTCTTCCCTGCAGGATGTTGTGAACACTGTCCAATCCAGCGAGTCCTCAACGTTCCT
The DNA here is from genome assembly GCA_026413445.1 of Dolichallabes microphthalmus. Lineage (NCBI taxonomy): Eukaryota > Metazoa > Chordata > Actinopteri > Siluriformes > Clariidae > Dolichallabes > Dolichallabes microphthalmus. The sequence goes on from JAOTQY010000028.1 coordinate 10,768,868, forward strand.
CGTTTTCCCTCTCTTTCTGTTCTACTTTCCCAATTCTCTCTCTTCCGAACCACCATCCACTCTTTCTTTTTCTTGCCTCTCACTCCTCTGCGCCTCAAGGACTCGGCTAAGGGGCAGGAAAATAAAAATGGTCAGCTGCGTGAAGTGGAAATGGAATCGACACGCGGCCTTCATCCCTCTCTCTTTAAAGGTTTCCGTTGAATAAGGAATTGCTCAGGATTAGCTTAAAAGAGGTGGAAAACATTCCGCAGGGGCTCGTGTGAAGAGCTACCGCTCTATGCATACTGTCATAGACTTAAGCATACGCAGATAAATCGGCTCTAAAAGTATGAGCACCCCATGCAAATACTGGATAGTTAAACGGGTTAGGAAGGACGTCTTTGTCTTTCGTTAGGTTTGAGGTGTTATGAATAAATTATTTATTTCTATTATTTCTATTTGGTCCTACTATGATCGTACAAATGGGAATACATACAGTGGTCACTATTGGCCTTCACAGTCCCTAGTTGGACTACAGAAGATCATATGCATATATATTTAATATGTACTCTTAAGGCTTTCGACTTTGTTACATACTCTAATGGAAGTCTCTCTAAATATCATGCGTCATAAACTGTAGAGAGTTTATTGACTATTTCTTGCCTATTGAAGCAAGCGAAATGATAGAACCAAAATACATACAGTACTATGCAAAGCCTAACCCACCCTCATTTCATTATCTTAAGTGAAATTAAATTATGTTAATGGAAATAAAGAAACAGGAACAGATATTTTACAGCAAGAGGCTGCAAAGTGCCTGAAGATACAAATTGGTTGTCTGTGAAGATTCTCAGTCATCCAGGTGAGGTTACAGTATCTGGAAGTTATTTATTCCTAGTTTAGTAGAAATGTTTCACTACGTTAAGTTGGAAAGTTCCTCGGATTTAAGATCAAAGGGTCCTTCCCAAGCCGTTTCAGATAGGGGAGGACCCTTGGACCTTGGAGGACTTAAATACGAGGAACTTGCCAACTTACCTTAGACTGAAGAAGCTACTTGGATGAGTAGTGAAATGGTTGTTTATGCAGCAATCTCATTTCCCCTCTCGTCTATTCCAACCACTCAGCATTCAGAATCACTAGTATACTAATCACCAGCCTGATCGTCCGTCATCATCTGCAGCTGTTTCTCACCAGGTCATGCCTAAAGTTAAGTATTATTTTATGATTAAATGATTTAATAGATCACTGTGTGGCTTAACAAATAAAAAGAAAAATAGAAATACATAATAAAACACTCTGCAAGTGAAGCAAATAACTTAATTAAATTTAGTGAAAATAAAAACAGCAAGTCAGTCCTGTCTCCTTTATACGTTCCCGCGAAGCAAGAAGCAACTAATGCACGTTTCCACGTGAGAGTTAAGACATTCTTAAGTGCTCGTCCATGACTTAGAGTGACACAAAGACATGCATCTGATAAACTCCGAAACGAGGACATGTCCTGAACGACCCATAATGCACCGGCATGCATTACAAAACAAATAAGCCCATGCGTATATCACATCACGCACGTCAGAATGGGAACAGACTGTGCATTTTAAAGTCTCTGGAGTTTCCTCTTGTCAGGCTGCCAAGTCTTAATGAACATGCTGGGTTAAATTTAGGCTCTAAAATACATGAAAGCATTTCGCTGTTCTCGATAAACCAGAGACACCCTTGTTAACAGGGTGTGCAAATTAAAAAAAAAAAAAAAAAAAAAAAAAAGGAGGGGGGGGATTGGTTGGGGAACAGGTTCTAGTGTAAATGATGACTATGTTGTAGGAAACGTTATGCCTGAGTAACCTGATGAGGGAGATGCAAACGCAAGCAGCAACAAAAGAAAAAAAAAAACCTACAACATTCAAAAGGCTACATGTAACTCTAGTATCTGACCTCGGACGCATCCCGCCATGCACCTGAGTAAAATCAGCACCGCCTAATCAGGAGAAGCGTAGGCGATAGAGCATCTGACCTGCCATGGGGTCACCCGCCTGACTGCACCCTAATTTGTCTTCCGCCGCATTAGCATAAATTATGCATGGGCTAAGACTCATTTTTTAAATGTTTAATCGCGGCCCGTCTGGGGAGGTACATTAACGGACTACTCCTCCGTGATTGTGTAACCCTAGGACCCATTTAAATCCTCGTTACAAAAGCAGCCTAGTCACTCCAGATAAAGGATGGCGGTTCATGCACGGAGGTCGAAGGAGACCTGTATTAGTCTGCATGTCAGCTGAATTATTAGAAGTGCCAAAAGCTCAATGCCACGATCAGAGCGCATGAAATCGTGCCTCATCAAACGGATAGCTGCGGTTGTAACTTCGAGTAAGAACGATAACTTGTTAGCATGTCACTTTTCTATTATTGTACACATCCATTTTATTATTATACAGTAAGTCCCCTACATACGAACGAGTTTCATTCCGAGAGCCAGTTCGTAAGTCCAATTTGTTTGTAAGTCCAACAAACATTGTTTAGGTACTAAAACACTAACACAATTGGGTATACATACTTGTTGAAGAATTTGGGTTAAAAGAACGGGCAATGCCTGGCATCTTTTCATCTCGCTCTCACCACGCTTGCTTCCGGACATCCTGGGCTTGTACTGCACTTGTGGACATGTGATCTAACTTCCACGAGTGATCATGCACGAATTCGGATAGAGGTTGATACAGCGAAAGAGTCGCCTCTGCTAGTTTTGGCGCATGTCTTTTCGTGCATGAAAAACCCTACAAAACCAATACTGTAAAGAAAAAAAGGTTTTCCTTTTTCATTTGGGTTATGCCAAGTCGATGATATCAATTTCTATCATATTGGACTTTTCTCCATTTAGATTTTATTTCTTCCAAGTTTTGTTCACCTAAAAACATTGTCAAATCGACACAAAACATGCACCGCAGCATCATGTGACCAGCCGTATCAGAACAATCAAGACTTTTGACAACCTTATCGATTAAAATGATGAGCCAAACTAATTTGATAGAGACACCCAACAGGAAGTGAGACATGTCAGCAAGTTTTATTTTTAATTCAGTCCAAACTTTCTTTGAGAGTAACTTTGGATTTCCACTGGGAGCAGATCTACGCCATCACATTTGCGACATGTTTTTGTTTCGTCCTCTGGGTTGTTCTGTATCCTACTGGGAACGTTTAAGAAGCAGATCAGCTCTGACTTAAATATTCATGAGGAAAGCGGTACCTGATCGCTAGCAGGTTCAGAGGTGTACCAAAAGCGTCTTCTTTCAAAAATAGACTTGGTGGATATCTTTAGCGTAGTGCGGCATTTGTGAGGTGCTGTGTTGAAATCAGCAGTATTGACTAGAGCTGAAACAATCAGCCCTGCAACCAGATCGTGGAGCGTCGAACCGCTTCTAGCAGAAAATCAGGGTAAAGGATTATAGTCCTAATCGACTACAAGAAGTTCCCACTGGGCGGTGCAATAATTCACCCTGGAGTAAAAAAACACATTTTACTTTCTGTTGATTCCCCGACAGATGCTTGATGCGACAAATTTCTGATTTGCAAAACAGGAAGTTTTTTTTTGGGGGGGGGGGGGATTTTTTTTCGAACTGCTCACTCACGCACAATTGGGGGCAGCGTATCACACTCGGAGGACAGCGCTATCCATCCGCTTGCATGAGCTCACAGACGCCCCTGGTTGACTGTAGAGCTGTGATTAATGTGGGGGCACTAAATACCTCTCATCCCCTTCCCTATAAGAAAGCTCGGCCAATCAGTTCTCACTAGATCTCCGGCTGCGAGAGGTTACAGCATCACCCGGGGATCGAACTCGCAATCTCCGGATGATAGGGCGAGCACTTTACCACTGCGCCACTTGGAGACTTGGGCGAATCTTATCGAAGCAGGGAGTGAGGTCATTTCTTATCAATGGATTGACGTGTTGCCATCAAATTTAGTATTTGTTCTTCGGGAAAAGTAGACGATGATCGACATGTATCATCCCTAGTCTTCCTCATTACATAAAGGACGGAGCCAAACCATGTTCGACACCACATTTGCTGATGCAGGTATTTTTTTTATTGTTATAATTATTATTATTATGAAGAATCATTAATACCCACATTCTACAAATTTCACACTTGTGGGACTACTAAAGGTTTATCTTATCTTATCTTACTCAGCTGAATTTATTACCAGGCTCTCCTGATGTCTCCTTGATTTGAAAAGTCGTTGCGGTCAGTACCAATGTGAAAATTCTAGCATAAGGATTTAAAATGAATTCTGCGTTAATAACTATGTTATAGTAGCATGATAACGTTTCAACAGCGAGCTGTTAACGAATTTAATGATGTTATACCGAGCCCTAAAGTACTGATATCGAAACTATACCGTCACTACCACCATGAGGCGGAATTATAATGATGTTACTGATTATTACGAACTATTACCAAAGTGTTAAAGATATGATAACGGCCTCATACCAGCCTGTTAACGCATAGACGTGCCGAACAGGTTAGGAGGCGATACCAATGCTGAGGAATAGATAATGTCTCGATGATGCCACTTAAGGATCGATACTAAGGCGGAAAATTTGGTCATGCTCCAATTTTCCTCCCGATGCTAACTTTACTAACCAACATGACAGAATTTGCGAAGAGACTGTACGGAGTCATTACCGAGCTCTCCAGAGGTCGTAACGGATTTGCATCTGTGTCGATGTGGAACCAGGCTATAAACACACCTAACAGCATCGATAAAGTGTATGAATATAATCTCCTACTAGATTCTAACAACTTCCTGAAAACTTCTTCAATATGGTGTACTTTTTGCAGATCGATTTGAGTAATAGAGTGAGGCTGAACCCTAAGTGGACTGCATACTTTGTATACTTTGTACTCGATGCACTTACTTCCTTCTACCGTTGCCAAATGCACCACTTGGCACCTTATTTGCTTTTGTTCACCTCCTGACACTGCGTTCATTACGTATAATCGTCTTCGTGCGGTTATATTAACCGCAGCGACACCAGGTCATTAGTCAGTTATCTCTTCATCATTCCATTAATGTGCTCACGAATGGCCTGTAAACTCTACGTACGTAAACAAAGCACTACTAAATCTATGGGTTACTTCTCTCCGCTCGTTATTTATACAAATATAAGGTTGGTCCTGTTTCTCCCAGCGGGGAAAAAGGCGTTAATTAAACAGCTCACACAGAACATTAGTCAGGCTTTTGCTGCTGGTGAGACGATCATAGAGTTGATTTTTATTCCGAGTGTGAAGCCCGTGTTCACTGCTGAAGAAAGAGAAAAAGAAAAACGCTGCTATCATTAACTATCCATGCAGACAGCAGGCAATTCTCGGAGCTCAAGGTCAAGGTTAAATATTGTTCGATGCAAAGAAGGCCCCTGACGGATTCCTTTTCTTAACAATAAAGATGTAGAAACATGCAAATTAAACGCTATCTCCCTGAGAAACAGCAAAAGAGTTATTATAAGGCCAATCTTTTTTTTTTTCTTTTTCGTTCAGCGGACGTTAAAATGAACGAGGATGAATGTAATCTAATCACAAACCCAGAACCTGACTGATAATGTGCAGGACAATCTTTCTAAAGTTCACTTCATTATATTTAAAGTGCAGTGATTGAAAATTGTTCCAGTAAGCTTCAGTAAGCTCCAGCTTCAGGAATCCTGGCTTCGTTTCCTAATATTAGGCTGAAAATCGTCAAATATCCTCAAATGTTTATCGTCAAATAAATTGCATTTAAGGGTTATTAAGCGAATGATACTCGGCATCATGGGACAAATTTCATCAAGCTGCTGACAGGAATTTATTTTGTCTGGTCCGTATGTTTTGAAAACAGGGATCGGTCGCCATGCGGCCACGGCGCGCCTGACGTCAGCTTTCGGCCATTTTAGCAGAACATCGGCGCGGCACAGCAGGTTATTCCAGCTGGGTATCCATCTCCTCTGTCCTGATTAACATAGGCATGTGGAGCAGATAACAGGTGGCACCGTTTATGAACAGGAGAAGCAATCAAGGCCTGGGGATTAAGATCTGTAATGGTATTGCCTTCGCCATGAGCTCGCCCAGCACTCGCCTGTGATGTAAGGAACATATTGTAGCGGCTCATCCAACACCTGGATAATAGTGAAGCTCCAGCCATTATCATCAAATACACAGATTCAGCGCTTGAGTACATCTTTAAATGACCTGATGCCATATTTCGCTATTGGAAAAGTCCAGAATCCAATAAAAACAAGCACTAAAAATGCACATGGAAATGGGCAATCAGCTAGAAATATTGAAAGAACATGGATTACGAGCGCAAGCGCCAAAAGTTAGTGCTGGTCATTTATTCTTTAACAGTTTTCCTTAAATATACACTGATAATATACTGTATTAAGAATGACAGCGGTACCTCTGCATATGACTGTAGTCCGTCCCGAAAGCGGGTTCTTAAAGTGAAATTTCGTATTGTGAAACGCTCTTTCCCATGGGAAATAATGTAAATGCAGATACAAATGCTACAAATATGACAATTTGCAACATTATAATCATATTTTCGCAGATCAAAACAATCAAAACATTTAGAAAAGACATGTAAATGAAGTAAAATATGAAATAAATAGACATTAAATATCACTTAACCTTAATTTATGATTCCTCTTGGCACCGGCTGCTTTAAAAACTAATCTAAATGTGGCTCTGTTTTTTCCTTGCTACCGTCCTCAATAACATTTTTGGGACCCATGGTGCTACATCTGCACTAAATCTTGCACAATATGCAAAAAAATTAAAATCACACCCACAAAAAAAAATGTCAACTCATTTCCCTTGACTAACACACACAAGGTTTGAACGGCTACCGGTTCGAACGGTACGCGCAACCAAAAAACCGTGCACTCGTATACTGGCGGTAAATGTATTGCAAAATTTCAGTCGTTAAGGTGTGCCTCGTTCGTACAGTACGCCAAGGTACCACTGCATCAGTTTCGCTTAGTCTGATGCCTTTGACTTCTAACTACAATCCTAATGACAGGTTTATATTAATGCCATTATTTTAATATATTGTTGTTTCTACAATTACACCTTACACAGGGACGTGTATGGCAGATGAGGAGACTGGTTTAAGAGACGTTTCACAAAGTTAAATGTGAATATGAATGGATAAAAAGTATCCCGTATGTGAACTGCATACTTTATCTCCACTTTGTTCTGAGTAAAATTATAGATTTTTTTTTCTTTTTTCGAAAAAGGAACAATACGTATTATAAGCTGTTGGAAAATATTTGTACGTTGTTTCTTTCAGTCACAGCTTTGTTAAAAAGCACGATGCTGTGTCAAAATTGTTTTGGTTATTTCAGGGTGAATTCTGTGTAATTTTGCAAAACACTATAATTCCACCACCCACAGCTGGTCATAATAAATAAATCAGCCTGCAGGTGTGTTTTTGTGCATATAAGTAGGCAATTTAGCATCAATAATAGTGCTGGGTGAGTTTTAATAAAAATACAGCAAACTCATGCTGTGATTGAATTTTTTGTAGTGGAGCAAATTGGAAAAAGGAATAAAAAAATAATAATTGAGTTTTGTCAGCCACAGAACCTTTTTAATTGCATTTGTTAAGTTTGTTGAAGATCATGGGGAAACGTTGAAAACGATACAAAAACGTATTAAGTATTTAAAGCATCGTCAGCTTCTTTAACACTTTCGGTTTCCACAAACGCGTGTCTGTGTTTTTCTGTTCAACTAAAACCAGAAAATGTTTTATATGACCGGCGGCACGGTGGTGTAGTGGTTAGCACTGTCGCCTTGCACCTCCAGGGTCCGGGTTCGATTCCCGGCCAGGCT
>JAOTQY010000028.1:11044050-11054878 GCA_026413445.1 Dolichallabes microphthalmus
GGTGAATATATCGGTAGAAGGATGCTGAAGTTGGAACTGCCAGGCAGGAGGTCTAGAGGAAGACCAAAGAGGAGATTATAGGATGCAGTGAGAGAGGACATGAAGTTAATTGGTGTGAGAGAAGAGGATGCAGAGGATAGGGTTAGATGGAGGCAGATGATCGCTGTGGCGACCCCTGAAAGGGAACAGCCGAAAGACAAAGAAGAAGTCACATATATACTGAGAATGTGGCATTGAATTAAAATAATTCACAATTAAATGGTTTGATCTGGCTCTACATGCAGAGCATAAATTCACCATCAGTTACAGTTTATTTTATTAGTTTTACATCCATTTATGGCTACATTTGTAAATCCCTGTTATTCACCCAGCCACCAGCCTGAAGACCGTCCCACACTGGGGAACTTCAATTTATAGCTTTACCACTGAATGTAACGAAGCATCTGCACTGGATTCCATAAATGTTGAACAAATGCCTCCAAACAATGGTATGATCATTGACGGTTAATTGTATTCATTGTTTATCATAAACCTATGATTAGAACTAATGTCAGGGTTGTGCTTATACATGTGTTAATTAATGCCTTTTGACAAATCACATTTGGGAATTTATCAGCGCTGTGGTAGAAAGTCATGGTATTATGTCACAGCTCTTTAACCGCTGTCTCTGTCCTCAAGCTACCCCAATGTGCTAATTCAGCAATGTTTGATCGGGGTCGATTCTGACGTTTTAACAGGTAGATAACGCTTCGTTCTTCAGCTAAATCTGATCTCGCGGCTGCTGATACAACAGCTGATATTTCTCCCAACAAGGCCTTGCCCTTTAGTCGCGGAGCAGAAATGACACATTGATTTACTCCTCTATACAATCAGAATTGAGGACTTTCTCCCTTCATCGGTTAAAGGAAACATAATGCATTTCACTACCGGTGTGGGGTTTGCTGATGCGGAGTGGCTTCAAAATAAAGGCTTAGAGTAAACACTATTGATTGAGCACATCTGAGGGTTGAAGAAAGGTTGCATTGTAGGTGTTTATTGGACTAACTGAGGTTCAGCTCTCAGGTTTGGTGTGGTTTAAGACCAGTTTTGGGGATAACAGTATTCCTGCAGTGAGGCATTTATAAATCATTTTCTCCCAATTTAGGCATTTTCCACCAACCCTAGCTAGCTCTTCCTAGCACATAACAGCAACAAAACCGCGGGGTTAAGGTTAGCCTGTGCTTCCTCTAAGACACCTTTTTTTAACTGCTGTTCAGGCTACTCTTACAAGTTAAACAATGGTCCTTACTTAGGTCCTTACCCTTCTCCATCTTAAAATGGTGGTAATTATAGCGTGCTTTAATAAATAACGTATATGTGAGATGTACTAGTGATAAAAAAAGACTATTTTATTCATGTAAATGTGCCTCTTGGTTTTTAAAACGCTGACTTTTATTGGTAATCAGAGCCACACGTGATCAAAAACGCTGACTCCCTGAATGATCATATCAGTGCAAAGGTGCAGGTTGTGGTGTATAGTTAAACACTGACAAATTCATGAACTGGTCACTGAACTGGACGCCTATAGCCGCCGGTGCATTATTAAAGCCAAAACTGAGCATTATATACTCGCAGGAGGCTTCCTCTTATCGTTTATTAGCAGAGTTCATGGTAAGATAGAGCTATTATACCGCTGACGGTAATTGCAAATGCTCCGTGTAAGTATCTAATACATAATTTGCGCATTTGAAATAAAGTGCAGCAAAAGCCCTTGCCGCGAAAGTGCATATTAATCGACTCCAATTTCCACTATATCCTTAAAAGGACATTTATAATCAATAACTATGTCAATAAATAGTCATGGCAAAGCAAACACAGGACTTCATTTCATTCTATAATCCAAATCCATGGCTGAAGGCATCAACTGAACTCAAATACCACCGCCATCATAATAACTATAATCTAATTGCATCAAGTCAGTAAGTGGGGTTTACAACTGCTTTATTAGGAGGTGTGAAACAGCCTAGAGGCTAAAACAACTGGCCATGCAGCAGCAGATTTTTTATTTTTTTTGCTTCTGTAGCAGGGTAAAAGGAATTAAAGAGGTGAGTGACTGAGGCAAAGCAGCCATGAGACACAATGTAGGTGCATGGAGAGAATGCCAGGCAGCACTTGCCTTTGAGTGCCAGATAGATTTGTCAGAAGGTTACATTTATTGTGGATTTGTAGGTAGGAGGTAGGGAAGGACTGCAAAGTATGATAATGCAGAAGTAGTAGTAGTAGGAGTATAGTACTATTCAAGCTCAGATATAGAATCGTATCCATCCTCTATTCGATTTATTACATGGGATACGTACACAATTGAATAAACCAACAGCGCTGTGGCAGATTTAAGCACGACCCCTAATGGAAAGGGACAAGGAGCCTGAGAGGTAATAAAGTGAATCTCAAGTTCGGGGTAAAAATCCTATTTGTGTGAAATCAGGTGGATTACGAGTCCTGCTGCAGGAGAGAGGGATAACCTGATAAAAGTGCTACTGGAGCCAGCAACATCTGAATGCCAACACCGGCTTGCTCTCCAAGTTCGAACCAGTCATTGAGACAGAGCAAAGTTCCATTTCTGAAAACCGTTTAATACCTGGTGCGTTTAATGCCCTCTTAAGTGGAAGCCCAAAAACACTCTCAACCCCTCTCCCTCTCTCTCTGCGTCTATCTCTCCTCGCCTCCTGTCTTCCTCTTTCCATTTGCTTCTTTATGCCTAATAGCTTCATTAAAGTAAAGATCAATAAGTTAATTTCATTCCCCACTCACAGCTTGAAGTGTTAATGGTGCATCCGAAGTGGTAGGTGCAGCAGCTGTTTCAGGGAGCAGACCCCACCATATACCCACACACACACACACACACACACACATACACAAACTCCCAATACTGCTGTGGTGAGTCAGACGAACTATCATATCATTGCTTCTTTTATACCAAGTGCTGTAACACAAATCTATATACTTTTTAATTTAACAAATAGGGAATTATACAGGTTTTGGAAAGTTTTGCCTGGTTAAACTAGGTACTAATAAATACTATATACGCAGTAGGTGTAAAGCAACAATTTTTACCGTCACACTGGGTTGAGTAGAAAAAGAGAATAAAATTTCCCCCGGTAAAGTAAGCTTAATTGTACAGTAGTTGCAGCTAAAGTTTGGCAAAAAAAAACAAAGGACTGTGGTTAGAAACCACAGCTCATTAGCACAACTGACTCAACTGAACCATTGTTCAGAGAGTATTAAATGTGAACTGTTCTTTTCCCCGAACATTGGTTTGGTAGCTCTTTGTAATTGTCTGAATGAACCTAATGGGATAATGAGAGTTTGCAAACAGATCTGAAAACCTCTGTATAATGTAATAAGCTGCAATATTCTGGACATGCATATCTCTGGTAACCAAATCAACCAGAGCTATATTTGTTGGGCGACCAATTGTCTGCTTCTCTTGTTTTTTGTTTTTTGTTTTTTTTAATCTGCTTGCAAAGATGATAACTCGAAATTGGATCCCATCTCTTCATAATCCCTCCGTCCTGCTGGCCTTGATGTAAACGTATTGTTCGCTGCATCTGTTCTGGTGTTTTTATTGCAGGCTTAGAGTTAAGGCTAATAATCCCTGTGCATGAATGATAGCTTTGCGCACTAATTGCATTTAACCCTTCGTTCTCGTCTTTTCGCCTAGGAGAAGAACGAGAGCATGGAAGACTGCTGCAGGGAGTCACCATATGATGTATCATCTCAGGTCCCTTTCATCGTACCCAGCTGCGTGTCTGAAATCCAGTATCCCTGAGCAAAAAGACCATTCGGACCACTCGTGCATGTGCATAGTAGGTTCAGGACAATTACCAACTCTGCATGATAGGGGACTGACAAGTTTCCATTCAAGAGGACACTGATTACATAGAGGCAGTGAGTCGCTAATTGAGAATGATAATGTGTTACCCAGCTATTAATCCCAAAGGCTCTACTTTAACAATGGTGAAGATTTATCGCCGCACAGAGGCTATGTCGATAAAGTTCTCCTGCAGACAACATCCACAGATTGAGGGTGCGTGCATGTGTATTTGACATAATCGATGGTTGTATTTGCTCACCCTCTGGGTTCAACTTTGAGTAATATTGCAGTACAGTATTTGTTGTTGTTTTTTTTTTGCTTTTTATATTGCTCCAGCTTGCATCTTATCCGGAAGGATGGAAAGAAGGAACAAACTCTGGATGATACAGTACATCCATGCTCAAGACCTTGGAGCTGTATAGCAGTAGTGCATGTATAAATTATTCATGGCCACACAATCATCAAACATGCTCTTTGTTTGTCTTGTGAGCTTCACATCTGACCACTCACTCGTGGCTTATATGAAAGTGAAAACCTCCCACTCGCAGGACTTTTGCCTTCTATGAGATCGCAATGATCTAGTTTCAATCAGATGCCAAGTGAAACTTATTTATCTCTGTATTGGAATGTTTGAAACATATTCTGAATTCTGAATAATGTATTTGTATTTCATCCATATGCCATGTATAATGTGTGTGTTGATGATAAACCATTAGACAACATGGTGTATGGGAGTACAGCATGTACAGTATACTGTAGTTAAATTATTAAATGAAATGTTGATGAGGGGGTCCAGCATGTATAGGAGTGGGACACCATTAAACCCATTGGTGTACCGGCTTCCAGTTTCAAACGTGAAGTTAAAAGCAATGTAAAGCGAGTGTTCTCAATCTCCCCTGTAAGCCATGCACAATATACTATGTATGGTGGTGATACGCCATTAAACCACATCTTGTACTGGGCATACACCATGTATACTGGTGGTGAACTATCAAACTGCTTGGTGTACAGGGCATACATCACATATACTGGTGATACACCAATAACCCAAATGGTGTACAGGGGTACACCATGTATACTGATGGTAGACTATTGAACCATGCAATGTACATGGGGTGATATAACATTAAACCCCATCGTGTACAGGGAAACAGTACAGTATACTGGTGGTAGAGCATTAAACCATGCTCTGGTTTTAATCAGATACCAAGTGAAATGTTCTGTCAAGATTCCAAACAATAACAAGTTATCTCTGTATTGTAATGTTTGAAACATATCTGTTCATTCTGAATAATGCATTTGTATTTCATCCATGAAGCCATGTTTACTGTGTGTGCTGATGATAAATCATTAGACAGTATGGTGTATGGGGGTACAGCATGTCTACTTTAGTTGAACTATTAAATGAAATACAGGGGTACAGCATGTACCCATTAAACCCATTGGTGTACAGGCTCCTAGTTGAAAGCAATGTAAAGTGAATGTTCTCAATCTCATCTGTAAGCCATGTATAATGGAGTTTACAGGTGTGCACCAATTATAATGGTGATAGACCATTGAACCACATGGTGTACAAGGGGGTACACCACATATACCGGTGATACACCTTTAAACACCATGGTGTACAGGCTCCCAGTTTTAAATGTGAAGTTAAAGGCTATGTAAAGTGAGTGTTCACAACCATGTATACTGTGGATGCCGGTGATTAAACCCCATGTATACTGGTGATAAATCAGTGAACTACTTAGTGTATATTCGGTAAGCACGTATACTGGTGGTACACTATTAAACCATATGGTGTACAGACTCCTAGTTTAGAACAGTAATGAAAAGTTTGGCAAAATCTCTCAGAGGGCAGCTGTGTTGTTGAGATGGAAACTTGCATTAACATTGACCCAGCCGGGTACGTGACACAGCCTCGGCAGACCTGAAAAGTGAGAAGCAAGAGGCAATCAACTGGAATATTACAAAGACTTTGGGCCAAGGTCTTCAAGCTGACAGTGCTGAGACTGGGAGTATATGACATCTTCCATTCCCAACACATTAAAAAAAAAGAAAAAAACCTCATGTTAAACCTTAATGCATTTGGACAGGGACAGATGTGTCGCATGCCACCAGAGATTTCGGTGACTTTCCTTGCCCACAGTTCAGTCGCATCCTAGTAGGTACTGTATGGGTGAAAAGATTCTAGGTGACTCAAATTGAGTTCCCTAAAAGCGATGGCAAGAAAGCCTCTCCATCACAGCAGAAGGTGAGCAGACAAACGGCGTAACCTCCTGGGTGTTTATTTCTCCAGGTGATTTATCATGGCTGCTCTCAATCTGTTGGAGTCGTCGCATTAGCAGAAGGAGCATTTGCATATCGATCCATCAGTCATTGTCTGGACAGCTAGACATGCAGGATTGATGTGTGGATACAGGACGCAGGCTTCTGTTTACAAGCGAAGAGAGAAACACGGAACATTGCACAGTAACACTGTGTCACTACCAATAGACTTTTTTTTACATTAATTTTGTCATTTCGAGTTTTACTCATTATTAATGTCAAGAAGGGTAGAGGTGCATTTGACAAAACTCATAAGGCAGATGGTTGAATCGAAAGGTAGCAGCTCGGCCCAATCTGCTGAGGAAAATGAGTTCATTAGGTTCCATTCTGCCTATTTTAAGAGTATAAAGAAGAATGAACAGGCCCCTGAGTGTAAACCACATTGTTGTGGCACAGATGGTTTCATAAATAACATTAAATTTAAACTTTTTTTCAAGTTCGTCAGATGATAGATAAATAATATAGCAAACACGGTTTTATTCTCCAGTATAAATGCCACTTGTGCACAAACAGCACTTCCTTTCACCTCTATTATCTGACATGGCAATCTTGGAGAGTTGAAATAAAAAATAAACTAAAAAAATAACACAAAAGAGTGATAACTTTCATGTGAATCATGGCTGCTTCGAGGTCCAAGCCACAATTATGAGAAGCGGTGAGACGTGACTAAGCCATCAGGTTCAAAGTGCTCGAGGTTTCCGCACTGCCAAGCTCAGCTGAATTATAGCACAGTCGGCTCCAATTCATTACTCAGATGAAAGGTGAGTTAGCCCATTGTCTTTCCGATTTAGAAACCCTTAGCGCTATTAAAGTCCTGTCTGACCTCGGCGTGTGCTTGATGTTTTAACAGTTTTTTCATTTTCTGTTCATGATATATACTGTATATGAGAAAAGGACACTGCACCTGCTGCTCATAGGAAACTTGGTGTGAAAAGAAATAATTAACTTTGCTGATGGAATTACAAGTCAAGATGGAATAACAAGGGTTAATATATTGTTCAAGAAGAGCCGGATGTACAGTATGTATGTATGTATGTATACCCACAATGCAGTGGGTTGGAAAGTGTGTAAATACTGTACGTTTCTCAGTGGCACTCCAGGCAATGTTAAGTGGACAAGATAAAAAACACATGGATGTGTATCACCAGTATTCAAACAACATGACCCGGCCCTTTTAATCATTCATGATGCTTGTAATTTTGGCTTTGCATTGGAATTCAGTTGATTAACTTTTTTGGATTTGCAAGCTTTGACTACAAAAAAACAGAGTTTCAGAAGGACTCCATTAAACAGCATCACTTGACTCCATGTAAACCTGGCCAAGGACAATATGTGCATTTTTGTGTTGTATTTAGCCTAGCTTATCACATTAGCCATACCTGTTAAACTTGCATCTTGCACCACCACATGGTTCACCCATTAACTACACTCTGAATTTCTACTGTATTAAAGCTGTTAAAAAAAAAAACAACTCAGTCATGTATGCAGAATCATTTTAACAGTAGGTGTGGTACAGTAGGTACAAAAATGTACCCTAGGTCTAATCTCACATGCTTACACTCCCTACTGTGTAAAATCTTCCCAGTAGTCCTGTATGCACTCTGCGTTTACTTTCCTGGAAGTATAAAGAGGCTCCTAGCAGGAGACTTTTTTTTTATGACCAATGGGAGATGTACAGGCAGAGCCTCTTAATTGACGCCAATTTGTCTCCTCTCATAAATTCATCATTGCAGGGTCGAACCTGTGCTCTCTGGGCAGCTTTTAGTGCTCTGGGACCATAAACCATGGTAACATATTTGAACATCAATATTGCATCGGCCGCACTTTTCCAGGAGGACCTGGCCACTTTCCAACATTCTTGAAGAGGCGGCCAGGACAAGATCTTAAACTTATCTTCCTGAGGTTTATAATGAATAAGGACAGTGAGTGGGAGATTCCGTGGTTAGGGCTACATTTATTCACAACATTTCAACACTGTGTAATGTCTTGAAATGTTGTATAATAATGTATAATAACACAACATTGTATAATGGTAAAATATTTTAAACAACCTTAGGCAAAACTCTCTTTTTTTCCCCTGACTTTCACCTCTTATAGAATAGATTTAGCAAATGCACTGAATATGGGGAATTAGCATCCATGTAGATATTAACTCCATTCTAATTGTTTACTTCAATTAATTTATAGTGAATTAATTAAAATAATTAATAAATTTAACTTACCTTTAATTTATGATTTGGATAACAGTGTTGTCGCTTAGGCAGAACAGTGGATTCTTGGTTAGCACTGTTGCTGTGCACCTCCAGTGTCCGGGTTCGAAGGTTCGATTCTCACCTCTGTTTGCATGGAGTTTGCATGTTCTCCCCATGCTTGCTGGTTTCCACCGGGTACTCCGGTTTCCTCCCACAACCCAAAGACATGCAGATTAAGCTAATTGGCGTTCCCAAATTGCCTATAGTGTGTGAATGTGTGTGTGCCCAGCAATGGATTGGCACTTGGTCCAGGGTGTACCCTGCCTCGTGCCCCAAGTCTCCTGGTATACAGGATAAATTGGTATAGACAATGACACGATGATGTTGTCCCATAATAGTCACAGTGGCAGTTAATATCTTGGTATCAAGAAAACAATGAAAGAACTTTATTTCCCTTCTTCCACGAAATTTGGATTTGGAAAGTTGCAGGAGATTCCAAATATTTCACAATGTGAAGTAATGAGATCAACTTCATAATGCATTACAAGTTTATTAATCTGTCAATCATGTTAATAGGCATTCATCAAATTTTGTGACTTGACAGTAATAGTGAACAGAATAGTATATAATACATGTAATGGCAATTTGTGTGTATTAATAACATCCCGACAATGGGGTGAATACTTATGCATAAGATTAACAGTTCAGCAAAGGCTGCTGGGAAAATTGCTTTAATACAAGCAAGTGTACAAGCATTAGCTGAAATTGCAGACAATTAAAGTTGTGCTTACACGTTGAGAACTCTTCGGTGATTTGAAACTTGAGTGCATTTAGAGTAGGATAACAAGGAAATTACTCTGTGTGCAATTTATTCGGGATCAGCCTAAAAAGTAATGGTAAATGAGAAGAAAATTCAACTTTAGAACTATCACTGTGTCTTATTAAAAAAAAGTCCCCTGTAATCTACCGTTCTTCCTTCTTTTGTGACAAAATAAAAAAAGTGTCAAAGTTTTTAACAAATTCTCGCCTTTCACTAGGAAGCCTTTCAGACATGTTTTCACACAAACTACGTCCCATGAAATTCATCATCAGTTAAAACAAATATATTTAATGACATAAGATCATGATGTATGTGATGAGAAGTTTGCATCTAAAAAGCATCTAAAAAGTTGCAAAAGTGCTAAGCTGATTCCATACTCAATCAAATCTGCCACTTTAAAACTTTAAACTTCTCATTAACCACAGAACGAGCACTGTGTTTTTACCTGTTATTTTTAATGCACTTTTTATGGTCTGTAGAAACAATTAACATGACAATTGCTCACATTGTTTCTTTAAAAAAAAAAAAACATCTAATTTTTTCCTAGGAATGCCACGAGTGTGAGTGTACATACTTATAAACATAAAGTAAAAGTTCTCCAGATATAAATATTCTTGTGCAAATTGAACCTCTTTTTGCTGGGAAAGCTTCCTTAAGCACTCAGAGAACTTACATTTTCATGTTTGAGTGGAAAAGCAGCGTTTGGGTCAATACAACCGGTCAGATATTATGCAGGTGAAAAGTTCATAAATCCAATTATGTTATGTTTAAATATGTTTGTTCAATAAATGAATTCAGGTATAAACAGATATGAGAGGCATACAAGATCCACAAAGGTTGCAGGATGACCTGAAAGCAGCAGGAAGGAACAACAAAAAATTTAATATTTACAATTAACAATTATATATTGCATTGATTTTGCGGCACAATCGTTTATCATTTATCTCCACACAAAAACTGAAAATTTACATAAGCACACAGATGTGCATCTAAAAATAGTTTAATGAGTCAAAATAAATAAAAAGCAATAAATAAATAAATAAATAAAGATGGGTTCACTATATAAAAAAATTACATTAAAATTAAAATTGTAAAAGTTTAAAATAAAAACAAGTTTTTAATTAAAAAATTTGGTTTCCATAACACGTTCCCGTGTATTATCAATTAGAACAGAAATGATAACATAGAACATTTACCGTGAAGGTGTGGGATCGCGTTTAGTAAGTAGATTTCAATTGCATACTTATAAGTTTGTTTTTAAAAATGTACAGCGCCATCTGTTGAATTTTGAGATGAACTAATGACTTTTTTAAGGTACATATTTTTATGATGAAGGCGTTTTCCATTTTTGAATTAGCATACAGTATAATCTCTTCCCGTGTGCCGATTGTGATGAAACAATGCCTACATGTTACCTTTAACTCGGCCAAATACACCTCTCGCTTTTATAAAATAAAGAACAAACCTATCCTAAGAAGAAGAAAAAAACCTAACCTATGTAGTTTGGAACTATACTCATCAAAAAAAGAAACGCCCCTTTTTCGGGACTGTGTATTTCAATAATAATGTTGTAAAAATCCAAATAACTTTACAGATCTTCATTGTAAAGGGTTTAAACAATGTTTTCCATGCATGTTC
>JAOTQY010000028.1:11100376-11111542 GCA_026413445.1 Dolichallabes microphthalmus
TTCATGTTTGTGGCTGTAATGTGACAAAATGTGGAAAAGTTCAAGGGGGCCGAATACTTTTGCAACCCACTGTATTTCATTTCAGGCACCTTTTCTACTTGGACCCACCTATTGATAAAAAACTGGATCTGGTTACTGGCGCTGAGAATCTTCCGAAGTTTGGCTGCTCCGAAGCAGTTCGGTCTCCGGAACGTGATCCCTTCCGGCAGTCCTGTGACATACAGGTCCTCGGGATACATCTGGAACTTTGAGTAGGGTACCTTCACGGGTTCGGGTAGGCCCAGAGCCTCCGCTAGAGAAGAGGATACAGTGAGGATATGGGAAATAATTATTCTACGAAAATATACACCTGACCACATACTTCAGAGTGCTGATAAAAAAGATATAATATAACAGTGAGATGCAGATGACCACGGATTTCTTTATCGATCAACATACTTCTTCCACAAATACTGATCAAAAACCGTCAAAAGCCCGGCTCCTCACCGTATTTTGTGCTGAAGAGGCTCTCCACTTGCTTTCGCAGCTGGAGAATCATCTCTCCGATGTCTTCTGGAAAAAAACAGACGGACAATCAAACAAACTGCAAACATTTGTGTACAAATACGAGAGCGTTGGATAAAATTTGGCTTACCTTCAACAACTCTTTTGAGCCCTTGCGACGCTGACTTCTGCACCAGCTCTTCGACTAAACAGGAAAGATCATTAACGTCACACAAACGCAAATTCACGACTTTCGTTAATGTGGATGGCTAAAACGAGCTATTCTTAATACTCCTAGATGCTTTAACGTTCCACTCACCTTTTGCTTACTCCAATGACCATTTGGGTAAAGCAGACTTTAAAATAACATATTAAATGAAATTAATCAAATGAAAGTAAAAAAAATTTTTTTTAAAGAGTTAATACAGACAATTCAGCTCCAGCAGCAGGAACATGGGTTAAATTTAGAATTTCAGATGTATTTCGTACTAAGTACATTATAAATACCAGGAATTCACGGATGTTTTAGATTCAAGGATGGTTTTGACTGATGCTGCTTGTGGCTGAAGTGTGGTATTAACTCAGCTGTATTATAACACTGTATTGGAGTCCAGAACTGGGGTAAGAGCTACAGGAAAGCTCAACTCTTCACTAGGTTTGACAAAACAGCATACAAGGAGGAAAAAATGAGGAGGGGATCTTATCCGGCCTGGGAATATTGTTTGGTATTTTGCTGTAGTATTTATAGTTGACGAATGAATGCTATGTTTTCTATTTTGTGAAAATTAAAAAGGTACCAAAAAAAAACATGACTTATTATTCTGGGTAAACTAACTGATTTCATGATATTGTCCAGGATTACATGTCTCAGAAAGTTTTTCAAGGAAAAAAAAAATCACAGTAAAGTGTTATTGCATCATAAATAATAACAGCCAAGCAGGTTTCAATATGCACACGAAAGTCCTTTGGAACACTGGTTTATTAACATGTTAAAAAAAAAATTGTATTTGTTAGACGTAAGCACAAGGAGACATGGACTAGGGACCAGAAAAGGAAGCTACATTAGCCACTGGGAAAAGGCGGGGTGACTATCTAATAAGGGCATCACCAGTGCCCTGCTTTGTGCCTTGGAAATCTACCACTGTGTCTGAATGGGAGATTTCCAAAGCCAGACGTTGCTCCAAGCAACTGATGGGAGAAATACAAGAAAGTGGTTACCTGCTAGCGGCTCCAGGGGGCGCCGGAGATCAGGGGTCACAAGTTCAACCTGAGGATCGTTTGGCTCCTCCGGTGCTGTGGTGTTCTCTAAAGCACAGAAATCTTATTTGACCTGTGAGGTCCTCTTGTTCTGTATTTAGAATATGCCTGTCGATCATTTCTCATACGTAGCCTGGCTCGTTTTTCGATTTGAGTGACATTTGAGGAATTTTATTTCCTTCATGTGTGAATGGTTCTTAAAGTATCATGACATGATTCTGTTCCCATTCGACATTAATGTTCAGTATGGGGAAAGGAAGCTCGTACCTGGTACAGTGACCTGAATGATTTCTCCATCTGGTGGCTCTGTTTTGACCTTTTTTAAAGGTACGCAGTCGCCCGATGGCCCTAAAAACACATTTTCTGTTCATGACAAAAAAAAAGAAAGAAAGAAAAAACCTCAGCCATTGCTGATATTAAGCTGAATGTAGCGTGATGGACGCTCACCTGCTTCACAGTCTGCCAAGGGACTGACACAGGAACTGGTGGATCTGAGAGACAAAGACATTGAAAACAAATCAAGAGGATGAGGAGCAAGAGCAATTTAATGAGTAAACACAGCTAACCCTGACTGACAGGGAAATATTTCAAAGCAACGCTAAAGGGCTTTGCAGTAGTCTAATTAAACGGCATAGTGCTCTCCTGAAGTTCAACAACAATTAGCGCTGTTTGCTTTGACTGAGCGAGCAGGCTCGGGCGTTTAAAACTAATTAGCCGAGCTGCCAGTCTCGACGCCGACGTGCGCTGACGTCTACCTGCTGCTGTGGGTGTTGCTGACCAGCTCGAGGGCGGAGCTCGGCACCCTAAGCCCTTCTGGGAAGCCATCTTCAGGGGAGGAGCCATCCTGCTTGCCTTCCTCCTTCGCAACTTTCCCTGCAGCTGATAAAATAAAAACAAATAATAATTTAAAAAAAGCATGCTAAGCAGCAGAACTCCACAGAACATGCAACTGAAATGTTTAGTTGCACATCAAACCCTGTCACGGCAAACACAAGCCCCGCTGTGAGACCTAATTCAGTAAATCTGACACTCACCAGTGAAGATTCGCTCATCAAACATCCTGTAAGGGGGGGAAGAAAACAAGCATGTAAACAAACACGGGCTAGAAACGGGCTTGCGCCTCGGCATATTGAGCTGCTTTATTTGGATGCACAAGGCTGAAGACTCAGCAGGAGAATTCCTCATTAAGCCAAACCGGCGGGTGCACACTGGCATGCGAATGGCAGTGGTTACTACACCCAGCGAGTGGTGCAGCGCTTTGGACGGCAAACGCCAATCTGCCAGATGGCACCAGGAGGCTGGAAGTTTTATTCAAGGGAAGGGAAAAAAAGAAAGGAAAAAAAAACACTACAAGTTCATGCAGTCACTGTTCCACTGAACTAAATGAATGAACAATGCATCACCTTCACATCTGGTTATTTACAATGTTAACGGTTGACAAGCAAATGACTTCTGACTTCTGAAACATGAGACTCTCTACGTAATTTGACTTTTGAACATTTAAGCATACTCTGAAACGAGTAGATCATGATTCATGATTCTGGCTCAACAATTCTCATGTTGATTTATTCAAAACAATTCCATTTTTCAAACGTCCAAGAGGACTCACCGTCTCACGACAAAGCGGACGCCGTGTCTCTCTTCCAAGATTCGCTTGAGTTTAGGCACTCCGTAAGTGCATGGTCTCTTAAAGGGAATCTTGTCTGGTATTCCAATGATCTCGACCGCTTCCGGATCACAGGCGATCTTCCGGTACGGCACAGGGACCATGTGATCCAAACCCAACGCTTCAGCTGGAATTTTAACACATACAATTAATCACAGTTACCGTTATAGTTAGAACTACGAGGGTGAGTCCAAATTTATCTGCACTCTGGCTGTAGAATTTATTTAAATTAACTTTCAGGAAAGACTTTTCGTATTCCCTTCATTAAAAATGTTTTAGTCTGAGCGGCGAGCCACGAACGCACCGTTGCCTTCACTTCTTCATCAGCAGTGAATCTTTGTCCTCTAACCTTTTCCCTGATAATGTTTTAATACTGGTCCTTGAGAATCCCAGGAAACTGTAAGCATAAATTTTCCATCTTTTGGACTTTTTCTTGGTCAGCGATTGAGGATGTTTACGATTAGTGATTCTCATTTAGAAATGTTCACCTTCCTTAACGTGTCGATCCAAATTTTGTTTGCAGATATCCAAACGTTCTATTTTCCGTGAGTTGTTTTCGGCAGCAAACCGCATTACATCCTCAGACCACATCAACGAATCACTGCATGCTGCTATTCTTTCGCGCAAACCACAAGTGTGGCATCCATTTTTGGTCGCACGGCAGTTACAAATGAACATTTTCACACCTGCATAGCAGAACAGCAAGCTCTGACAAGACAGAAGTTTTGATATAACCAGAGTTTTGATACAACGACATCTATATTTTTTTGACTCACCCTCGTACTAATAATCAGGACTGGGCAATTTAATCATATTAGGGGATCACAATGAATACAGGAATATAGTACTAATGATAGGAATGTGAATATCTTTAGTAACACATTGTACACTAAACATTCTGATTAGACATGGAACTGGGTCGCTCATTCAATTAGAAATCGAAAGAGAACACAAACGCAGCAGCTACCACTTGAAAGCAAGAACAGGTTTTAACCGGTGAAAGTTTATTTTAGCACAGACGTTTTAAAAAGAAACCAGACAAAATATAAAAATGTAGTGCATTTAAAATATAGTTGCAAGGTGAAGTAAAAGTGGCTCTTTATTTCTCTCACTCTCTTTGTCTGTCTTTCTCTCTCTCCCTGTGTGTGTGTGTGTGCGTGTGTGTGTGCGTGTGTGTGTGCGTGCGTGTGTGTATGAGAGAGGAGATAATGGCTGACTGGCTCACCGTAGCGACTATTAAACAGGATCTGCACGCACTCCCGTAGTGTGTTGATGTCCTCTGTCTCTCTGATGAAGGCGTCCCATTTTTCTGTGCAAGACAAGATGATCACATTTAAACCTTGTGATCTCCGGCAGACATGCAAAAAGCCGAATCGATGCATTGGACTTAACAGTACAAAACAGAGCGTTTCAGACAAAAGATTGCAAGACTGAATCAATACCCTAGTGGCTCTTTTTCAGTTATTAATATACCACCATTCTCTCTGAATCACAACCGTTGACATCGAAGTACTGTAGCTTTTAAATCACTCTGCATCAAAAAATTGACTGTTAAAACAACAGTTTCTATATTGCAACGTGCAGCTGAGAACCGGTGCTTTGTTTTGTCTACTGGGTTTGTTTGCATTAGTCAGTGGAGACAATTAACACCGGGTCTGACTCTTGGCAGTGTCTGAGAGCTTCCTGTTGCTAATTCCTGCTGCAGTGTCTTGGCCAAGAACCCTTTTTATTTTTTCAAATCAACCACTGGTCACGGCTTTTGGCGCCAAGTGTTTACATTTAAAGTCTTAATTTTAGTGATTCCTCTTGGCTTTAATATAGTAGAATCACTTCATTTAATAAAAATATTCACCCTAAACCACAATGTAGGTAGCAATTCTGGTGGTACTTTGTATGTTGGGGCAGTATTTTTATTAGTCCCTTGAAAAGACCACAGTTTTCTGCTACAGTGATGTCATAGAGGATGCAATGTTCTTGGAGTCATGATTGGGTTTAATATAAGAATTAGAATCTATAAGAATCTCAAACAAAAATGGACAACCAATTTCCATTTCAATTTCAATTATTATTATTATTGAACAACCTAAAGGTCTAAAGCTCAGAGAGATAAGGCAAGGACACCTTATCAGCAGATTAAACAGCCTTGTAGTTAAGTTCTATTAAACAATAAACTATAACAGATCTTGGACGCCACTAAAGATGTAGTGTTAATTATAGAAATTAATATAAAACTATACAAAGTGGTTCACGGTGATTTTGTTCTTTTTCTTTATATAACAATGTGTGTGTGTGTATGTGTCTGTATAGTGTATAGATATACTGTATAGATATAGTCATATACTGTATAGATAACTTTCGATCTGCTTCACACCTGATTTCTCATGCACTATGGAAAAGAGTAGGCGTTTGGAGATGTGGATGCTGGGAGGGCTCTGAACGACATCTCCTGCAAGTGCTACCCGCTCACCTAGAACACATACAGGAAACCACCATTATAATCAATCATTCAAAAACTTGAAAATGACATAGCAGTTCAACATTGGACATTTCGTGTTAACTAAACAGCTCACCATTGTCAGTGGCCTCTTTGGGCGGAGTGGCCTTCTCGTCGCCTGGTGCCCAGGCTGCTTGCCGTTCCTTGACGAGGCCGTGCAGCACCGAGGGCTTCGGATCGCCCTTAGCATCTGGGTGTGTCTGGGAAGGCACGGGCATTCCATACAGGAAGCTGGAGAGCATGGAGCTGCTAGCAGGCACTTCCTGTGCGGGGGTTTTAACAGGCGTGTGGTTGCTGGCACTCTTAACAGCAGGGGAGGGGTGGTGATTGGTTTCCGGACAGGATTTACCATCACGCGGGGCCTCGTCTGGCACTCTGAATTCAGAACACAATTTCCTCGTACATTTTACCTCGAAATTTCATCCAATACTTTAGATGAATTTTTCATCGACAATTTACTACCTCAAACATTTAATCTTCTAATGTTGCTACTAATAACATGCACATACAGTTTTATGATTATCATTAACCTTTCCATCAGTACTGTATATTAATTCTTTAGAAAATATTTATTAAAACATTTTACCTCAGAATTTTATAAAACATACTCAAGTCCAAACTATTCATATTGCTAAAAATGTATAACAGTGAAGAAGCGGTTTAGCAAAATTAACTAGGCTAACTAGCTGTTGTTAGCTTTTACCCACTCTTAATCATGGTAGCATTTCTGAGGTGAATTAGCGCTTTATAGTGATGTAGTATATAGTAAATAATAATGAGGAGGAATACTCCAAACTAAAATGGCTAGTATTTCTAAAAGCAATAATATTAAGACATTAGTGGTAAGAAAGATAAATGCTGGTGTTTGTTAGCCTTCACTCACTGTTAGTCATGCTAGCATTTCTGAGGTAAATTTGGCCCTTTAAAAAAAAAATAAAAGCATCATCATTTCTGCATATAAATTCTATTGATTTCAAAGGAAAATAGTAAATATTAAAAGGAAACTAAAATTGTTGACAAGATAATGCTAACTATAGCGCCTTTATTAGCCTTTACCCACTATTAGTGATGCTAGCATTGCAGAGGTAACTTAGCATTATTATTTGTGCATATAAATTCTGTGTGTGTGTGTGTGTGTGTGTTTATGTGTGTGTGAGACAGAGAGAGAGTTCAGAAATGTGAGAGGACCCTTCAAAAACTCAATGTTGGTAACTAGCTAAATAAAATCCCCACAAATACATATGCATAACGCAATGAAAATACTGGAGCAAAACATCCTTAACAAATTAATCAGATGTGATCCCTTGCAATTTTACAACAAAATAAACCATAAAGCAAACCACATGTAGTTGTTCTACATGTCATGGTTCGTTATCATGCTGAAATTCCCGTCTCTGACCGTTTGACGATGAAGCGAATGCGGTTGCTCTGCTCCAGGATCTTCATTAAGGTCTTGGTGTCGTAATCAGCAGGTCTTCTAAGAGTCACACCATCGGGGAGGCCGTGAACGAGCACAGAGCCAGGCTCTTTCTGAATCCACTCATAAGGCACGGAGACCAGGCTGCTCTTCCCTACAGCCTCACCTGAAATACATCACACACTTTTGTTCTTTAAGGGGTTCAGTCATCTAGGTTGTTTTAAAAGTTTCAGAACAGCACTAAGGCCAGACGGCTGCTAGGGTGGTATAACCTTTCACGTGAAACAGCTACAGCACTTTACACGATATAACCAGAACTCGGTTTAATTATACGGATTAAATTCTTACTATAAAGTACGCTGAAGACTTCTTCCACCATCTTCCTCAGGACAAAGATATTGGAGTGAGGGTCTGTTAAGGCTCGCTGCTGTTTGGCTGGCGGTAAACCATCTTTACCAGTCCGGCTGCTTTCTGCATCTGGAACTTTGGCGTGGGAGCTGATTGAATTTAATGCTTGCAGACAGGAGACCCCTGTGGAATTAAAAGAAAGAAATAAAAACACAGAGAAAACAGCTAGACGGCGGTGCCAAATACTGCCTTTAATGTCATGCTCTGCAGGCCCTCCTGAGCTCATGCAATAACGTCTTAGAGAAATTCATTATACAGAGCTGTTAGCTTGTTGTTTCGGTCTAACGGTTCCTCATACACATGGATAAAATCCATCGGAAGGACTCACTGCAGAATTTGTGAAAGTCTGTCTGGATTTCTTTCCTGGAATTAAGGAAAATTCTCCCCTTTTCTGTTCCTACAGCGATCACACTATCCTCGTGCACGGTGACGCAGGCCACCTCCGCGTTCAGCTTGGACATAGCGGTGCACTGCAGGGAATATAAGTCAGAAATAAGTTGAAAAAAAAAAAACATGTCTAATCTTATTCCATTACAAAAAATAATTGTCGGAGCAACTGATTAGTGTTGTACTATGTAAGTCTGACTCCTTTAAAGATGCCCATTCGGCATTTCAGATTACTGAAGCAGAGGCTGAGCTGTACCACAGAGTCCAGCGCCGACACTAAGCTGGTGAGGATTTCGTGTCTGGCAGATGTCTGTGGCCCGCGGAGCTCGGCACGAGAGTTCAGCCTCATCCCGTCACAGCCCGGCTTCCGCAGCTGTGCCATGTCTCTGAATAGTCGAAAATCACAGTTAGAAATCATATTCAGTATTATATCATGAGATATAAATACAAAAATAAACTCTCTTAAACACTGCTTTTGATTCTAATCTTCAATATAACTCAGCGAGTAGTCTTACGGAAAATAATTCTGCTTAGACTACAGTGTCATCGTTTCCATTGCGATGATTTTAAAGAAGCACTGTTGATGTGGATCGCGTGGATGAGAACAGCACCAGTAAACAAGTCTTTGTTCATTAAGTAGCACTTATTTGATTCCGTTCCACATTCGGGAAGGGGGTCGGTACTCTTCTCCTAAAGCAGCTTTCATGTCTGAGAAACGCAGTCGAGGATATAAAAACCTTTAAGAAGCTTTAAAAAGTGATAGTAATACCCTCATCTGCACTAATGCACCAAAATCCGTTACACACGTGAAAGTAGCTAATTACGATAAGCTTTTGTCAACCAATTAAAACTGGCTCAGATTATTGCTTTAATGCCTTTCGTTGTTAATTCGCTCTTGGAAAACACACGCCACCTGGTGAGGGACCTGAACTAAAACTGAACTGTGTTTGGGGGCTTCTTTACATTCATGACTTGACCAAACTATGAACTGTATGCCTAAGCAGTTAGCAATTACACAAACAAGATTACACTACCGGGTACTAATGTATGGTTAATAATGTTAACATTGGTTGGAATAATCCTTTTTACGATAATCATATATAATCAAGTTTATATGTTAGTGTTTCTATAGTAACAGTTTACACATAGGGGATCAGATCAATATAAAATGTTTCACTGTTGATATGGCGAGGTTTTCTGTAAGTACAAATTTATTTTACATTGATGGAAGGAGTTTCCACTGACTCTCAAAGGAGATACTGTCTATTTGTTTGTTTATACACATTTTTGCTATTTTATAGGGTTCATTAACAACAGATTCATTAACAACTAAGAGGTGGGAACAAAATAGTATAAGATAGAGATATATAATATAATAGAAATATGACTTTCTGGAGGTCTAAACATAAAGTTATACTGGTATTGGTATGGGCGATGGCGCAAGGTGCTTGGGCCCGCTCATTGTTGCTTGCAACTATATTTTCATTAATAAATGTTAGTATAGATATATGATTAGCTTTATTTACTCACTGATGCATAGCATAACTCCTAAACAATTATCAACCGGTCATATGTGGGACACGAATGATCTCATTACTACACATTCTTAAGTCATGACAACATGTGTGTGTGTGTACCCTGCGATGGATTGGCACCCTGTCCGGGGTGTACCCCGCCTTGTGCCCTAGGTTTCCTGGGATGGGCTCCAGGCCCCCGCGACCCTGTATATAAGGATAAAGCGGTACAGAAAATGAAATGAAATGAAATGAACAACATAGTATCTCGCGGCTAAGCTATACACTATTTTGCTTCCCGACACCTTAGTAAGTCGTGGCCACAACAGTGTAAACCATTCCTATGCCTTAGTATGTCATGGCCACAATATAGTATCTCATTGCCAAGCTTTACACTATTTTGTTAGTCATGGCCACAACATAGTATATCATTCCCATGTCTTAGGAAGTCATGGCCACAACATAGTATCTCGTAGCAACGCTTTACACCATTTTGTTCCATCACCTTAGTAGTCATAATATAGTATCTCATCCCCACGCCTTAGTAAGTCATGGCCACAATATACTTTACACTATTTTGTTAGTCATTGCCACAACAATGTCTCATTCCCACACCGTAGTAAGTTGTGAATATATATTCCCCCCCAATTTCACCAAAGGGACTCCATAAAGTCTAAATTTATTTTTGTAGTTTTAAGTTTTAAGTGTATTATTGTGCAAAGCGCAAATTTTCAACATAAGAACTAAAAACTACCTATCAAAATCTTTTTGCAAGTTTGAGACTTAAGTCATAAGTAGGGTTGTTCCGATTCCGATACTAGTATCGGAAATGCTGCCGATACCACAAAAAAAGCTGGTATCGGAATTGGCGAGTATTCGAGTCCACGTACCGATCCGATACCATTTTCCTAAACATAGCCTAGTTATCCCGCTCACTTTGCTAGCTTACTTACAGAGTGTCACGGCGTGCGCCCAAATTGATATCGCTCCTCGCTCACTAGTTAGATGGCCTCCCCCCTTTGGGTATGTGAAGGAGCAGGGCTGCGGAATCAGGCAACGGCTGGTGAGCTAACGCCGCTAACGATCCCGGATTTCTCCCGGCGCTATAAACCACAGCGGGGAGTGTAGCTCGGGGTCTGACTGTTGGGAAGCTGGATTTTATGAGAGACAGTGGAACAAGAGTGGGGCGATGTGATGCGCCCCAGAGACTTTAAAAAGGGGGAATACCGCCCCTTTGATCTCCGCGAGAGGACAGCGCGTGAACGAGCTCGCGGCACCTTCACTTCCGAATCGAGCCCGCCTTCGCATCCCTGCCGCCGAAGTGGAAAAGGACGCATAGAGCCTTTAACCCTTTCCTTCCCGATTTTTCAAAATAAATTACCCTTTTTCCTGTAAGACCTCGCCTCGTGTCCCTGTTTCATGGTGTCGCCCGTGCACTTAGGGTCGAACCCGTTACACAGGGTTAGTAGTATCTACAGCTATATATACAGATACACACCCAGGTATCGGATCAGTACTCGGTATCGGCCGATACCCTGAG
>JAOTQY010000028.1:11118253-11128479 GCA_026413445.1 Dolichallabes microphthalmus
ACACACACACACACACACACGAGTGTTACACATGTACATTAAACCAATTCACACCATAAAACCCAAATTAATTGTAAGCGAAGCAAACATTAGCCTGAGTAGTCCAATATACCACTATTATACAATGTGCTTTTCCAGAACCGTAACAACTGTATAAAAGCCAAACATTTCTCATGTCCATTTCTCTATTTATATCTGAAAAATGAATTAATGATCTATAGCCATTACGTTGAAGTATAAAGATGCTGCCTCCTACTGGCTCATGGAAGTCATCACTGACAGATGTGCATCGCATTAAAACAAATGATGTTAAATAAATTAATAAATAAATAAGATTTAGGGTGATAAGAATATCATGGATAACAGGAAACATTGTTGCATTATTTAGCTATTACAGTACCTGGGTTAAAGTTTTCTTCTGGTGAAAGCAGAGTTCCTGTATCCACTCCAAGGCTGATCAAGCTCCAGCAACAATTAAAGACCATAATTATAATGTATTAACTATACAACTCAACATGCTTTTTAAAAAAATCTATTTATACATTTACACAGTTAATTTCTGAAAAAGTTAGTTATATTCTTCTTTGTTTAAAAAAACAAAGAAACAAAAAAAAACACTCCTTAACCATTCAGTTACAGTTAATGATGTGGAACATGTTTGTTATTATTAATTCTCATATAATTGATCAATTATGAGCCTCTATTTTCTCCTCCAATTTCAACAACAACAAAAACAGTTACAAAATTCTCACACTGGAGACTCCTTCCATAAATAATAAATAAAGAACCTTGTCTCGGCTTATACACTCTGGCCTGTGATTTGCCTACACACCCCAACCCTAATGAGACATTTGGGGAGGCAGGGGTGTCCAGCTTAGTTGGGACCATGGCCTGGGGTGAGCATTGAGAATATCCATAATAGCCTAATCTTAACCAAAATCCTAAAACCTAATCTTAATACCATCTCCTAAAACTTAACTCTTAAACCCCACTCTTAATTCCAAACCTAAACCTGACCCCTAACCCTAAAACCTAACCCTAACCACTAACCCCAATCCCAAAAATCTTAACCTTTAACATAATCCCTAACCCCAATACATAACACCGAACACTAACCCCAAAACTCTAACCCTTAGACCAGTTGTAGAATGTTGCATATAACCAGCAGTGATTAATACCTTTGTTTTGCTGAGATAGAAATAAAAAATGTTACAGGGAAAAACCACTTGTCAACGTCAATCCACTTAATATCGCTATACATATTACATAATCTATTTGCTGCAAAAGAAATGGAATGAAACAATAAATGGAAAAAAAAACAACACTTTGTTTTATTTCTGTTTAATGATTGAATCCCGGGAACAGTTTACAGGTAGAGTCAAGGGAGTAAATCACCTTATTGTGACAGCATAAAAGAACATTCCAGTCCAACACCTTGAAATTTCTACTTTTTTTTTTTTTTTTTTTTTGCAAAACATGGGGCCAGCCCTATCGTTTTTATCCGTTCTTTCCGATATGAAATCCCTTAATCATCATCCCGAAATATTCACTCAGAGAAAGACTGAAACAGTTTTTTTGGGCTAATTGTTGTAACAGGGTGGATGTAATTTTTTAAACAGACCTGTTAGCATTCAAATTGTAACGTGTTCACGTGTAGAAAATCGTGCATCATCATTATTGTCGCTGAATTAGATGACGTACGTTCATAAAGGCAGAAATTTGCTTCGACTTCGCAGGTCGACGATTACGGTGGAGACTGTATCATGACACATAAATATACAGCATAAACACAGTACTAGGCTGAATAATATGTCTGATCGTCTGATTTCTCAAGTCTTTTACAGGAATACAGTGGTGAAGTCCCATTCGTCGGAAACGCTGGAATCCCTAACATGGTGCACTATTTACTGGATTATAGAGGATGGATACTGGTTGGTGGCTGAACACTGTGGCATTCGTACAGTACATTAGGGGGGAAAAAAAGAACAAGAACAAGCCCAAATGGAAACATCTTGACTGTCTCCTTGACTCAGACATTCAACTACAGAGGCTAAGGGAGAGTAGCGAGTCTTTCAAGGCAAAAATCGAGAAGAACTGCTCCATCTAACTCCAATAGCATAAAAGGCAAATAAATTAACATAAAAACCGAGGCCAAAAAGCTTTACTAAACTGCGTCCTGGCCGATCAGACTACAGCACTTCACTCCATGGATGTCACGAGCATGAAGGCAGCTGTGTTTTCTTCGCTTCTCTCGGAGGAATTGTCCGTACTGGAGGTAGTGTACAAGGTGGATCAGCGGTCTAAAACCATCACCGCAACGTACCGCTTCAAAGATAACGCTCTGTTTGTTCGCTTTTTTGTTTTGTTTTGTTTTTAAATAGCATCTCACACTGTTTTACATACACATTTGCTAAGTGGTGGCGGTTTTGTACGTCGGCTTGTCGCGAGCTGTAAAAACAAATGCAAAGCAGTCCAATGAGACGGTGATCCGAGGTTGACGTCTCTCTCTTTTTTTTTCTTTTTTTTTCCTTTTCCTTAAGCGTACCTCCAGGATTTTTCCCTAAATGCTTCAACGACTCCGATCATCAGTGTTGTCCCTAAACAGACAGACAAATACAAAGTATGCATGAGTTTTAGAGTTAGTAGAAGGCAAAATTTGAAATGCAATCAGGTACGAAATAGAAGAGATGGTGTTAGCATGAACCTCTTCCGTAAAGGCAGCGTCTTCTTGATGGATCCCGTTTGCAGAATTCGTGCTGCTGTACGCCTGGGAAAAGATCAAAGGACAAAATCTTTCGTTTAAAAAACCCTTTAATTTGAACACTCGACAAAATAAAGGCGTCATTTATGACAGCGCGCGAATTTCAAAGGACCCAATGGTAAATCTTAAAAGGGTAGATATGAGTATCCTGTTTGCATATTTAGGATTTAAAATCACACCGCATCTCGAGAGCAGAAGGAAACTCATTTGTTCCACTTCCAGCATTACCTGGCTCTTATCGGGTCGCGTGCGCATGGCCTGCACCAGCTGATCCACCTCCTGGTTGTGTTCCAGCGCGTTCCTCAAGGCCTCTTCGGTGCTCAAGAGTCGCTGGCGTAGGCGCGCCACCTCCGCGTCGTTCCCGGACGCCTCCAACATAGAGAAGCGACGATGCTCAGGTGACGACCTCTCGCGCCCCTGAGGTTATGAGAGAGAAAATCCTGGTATTATTACTAGTCCTAGATGTCTAGGTCTAATCTCTGATCAAAGTCTGATCCCCAAGTTTGTGATGCAGACGATCTCGAACAAGAATTTTGCGATTTAAGCTCTGAAAGTCGGTAGGATTTTGAGGTTACGCATTTAGCAAACATAGATCGCACATACATTATTCAAAGAGTAAGTAGCCAAGATGACTTTTAACTGATATGTACAATATTTATTGTAGTGATCATATATCTTCTCATCACATGACAAGTGAGTCTTAAATTAAACAATTACTTGATTAGCATAGCTAATTTTGAGTATAGCTCTGGTGGGTAATCAAACAAACAGCTTATACAGTGGACAGATATTACGTTAAGAGATGACTTGAACAGCAGCTCCACTGTGGACACATTGCTTAAAAATGTGGTAGACTTTAGACTTTTTTCCAGAGATTATCTTGTTTTTGTTTTTAAATAAGGGTAAAATGTTGATAATTTTACTATGGAATAGACAGACCCCGAAAGCTTGAAACCAGACATCAGCCAAAACATGAAGTCCACCTATGTAGTATTGAGTAGGTCCCTCTTTGCCAAATCAGTGATGCACTGTGTGTTCCAACACCTTTCTATCACAACAAGCTTTAACCTTTTCCTTAATTTGATCTACACGAGCTCTTCTATTGGATCAGACTCCACGAGCCGGCCTTCACTCCACATGTGCATCAGCGAGCTTTGGCCATAAATGACCCTGTTCACCGGTTTTCCTGCTTTTTACCTGCAGATCAGGAAGCTGCAGTTTTGGAGTTTTGCTCTGACCCTGTTCTCTAGCTCTTCTCACAGTAACTACATTTTCAATATCTCCTTAGAGTGGCGGCTGACAGTGGGTGGGATATACAGTAGTATTGAAGTTGATGCGTTTGAAGCAGAAAAAAATGTGCAAGCGTGAGGATTTGAGTGACTTTGAAAAGGGACAAATTATGACGGGTAGACGATTGGGTCAGAACAACTCCAAAACTGCAGCTCTTGTGGGATGGTCCCGGTCTGCAGTGGTCAGGACACACCAAAAGTGATACAATGAAGGAAAACCGGTGGACCGGTGAAAGGGCCATGGACGGCCAGTGCTCACGGATGGACATGGGGAGTGAAGGCAGGCTTGTGTAGTAGATCAAACTGATGAAAAGGTTGATGTGATGCACTGTGTATATGAACCTACTGAATATTAGGACTGTGGTCGTAATGTTATGGCTGATCAGTGTATACTGTAAATTACTAATGATTATTGATCATTAGATTCGATTAGACTCTAGATCAGTCTGACCAAGATGTTTTCTACGTATGGTATCTCACAAACTAATTATCTTTCTACTGTCACAATTTATCACCATTATTTTATCTAACACCCTCTAGTTCCTATTGTTCAAACACTCAAACGCTACTTTTTTAAAAATAATTACAGCACAATTCCTTTTCTATCAGAGAAGCCAAAGCAATAAAGCACATTCAGTTAAGAGTATTCTCCAAAGCCAAGCGGTCTTTAAAGCTACCCAGATGACATAAAACAAAATAGTGGATCATATGGAGGCTGACCAGAAGCAGCAGTTTCTCCCTCAGGGTCTTGATGTCATCCTGCAGCTTCTGTTCCTTCACCCTCCACTCGGTCTTGTGCAGCTCGCGGCTCAGGTCGCGGTCCATTCCGGCCGAGTGGCGCGGCGAGTCCAGCAGCAAGACGCGTAGCTCGTTCAGACTCCTAACGCAAACGTGGAAATAAACACAAAATTCACAAAGGACAGTAAAAACGGATCATGAACAAAATAAGATCTCAGTTGTTAATTTGATTTAATGTATATCATTGACCTACTGAAACTGAAAGCTATACTATGTAAAAAAACAAACAAAAAAAACAAACGTTCAATCATATTTAGTCACTGATGGTACAGTATGAGCTTTTTATAGTCCTGAACTCCACAAAACCCCTCAAACAGCACTGTTATAACCCCTTCAACTTAAACGACCAGTTTAGATCGTTTTCATTTATCGGGGCTATATATCTGTTTAAAATGTAAATAAGCACTAAAAGCACATGTGGCATTTGGAGCCAGGATATAAGAATTGATCTGAAAGGCTGAATAACACTTAAGGAGGAGTTTTAATTAGACGGATTGTCCTCATTAACCCAAACGGTTCGTAAGTGGATTAAATGGGGAAATGAGAAGAATTCATGGGTGCACTACTCTGGGACGGCGAGTGACAGCCAGCAGATTTCAGTGAAAATGAAGAAGTAAGATGTTCGAACAGCTATTGGTTACAGGTTTAAGAAAGAGAGAGAGAGAGAGAGAGAGAGAGAGAGAGAGAGAGTAGACGCTTTGATCTAAAGTTTACTTCATAAAACAAGATCAAAAATAAGCACCTTAAATCAGCCGCCAGATGGACGGGGGTTTAAATCATCAGCCGCTCTAATACCTCTTTCAGAAACCTTGCCTACATTCCTTACCTCTCTTTCTTTAGAAGCTCCTGGCTAATGATCACCAGCTGGCCTGATGCATCATGGGATTTCTTGGTGATGGCCTCTAGCTCTGTCTCCATACGCAGTTTGTCTCTGAGGAGGCCGTCCACCTTTTTCTCCCCCACACGGATTTTAGTCTCCATGGCTAGAAGCAAATAATATATATATATACATTTTTTTTTTATTTGCACACAAATATTTCATTCAAATACCTTTAGCTTTGATTAAGGTATGCAATGTGGTGGCCAATTCATGTGTGAAATTGTTCCTCGTTCCTCCAATTTACAATTTTAACCCCTGTGATCACTGTGATAATCTGGTCATTCGGTACATTCAGGTCGTCAGCTGACTTCATTTTGTTGCCGCATAATGTTGCTCAGTCTACTGACCAACTGAAGCAACCCCAGATCATAACACCGAGGCTTGGACACTATGCATGATGGGTCGATCGCTTCATGCTCTTCTTCCCTGATACACCCATCGCTCTGGAATTGGGTTAATCTGGACTCATCAGACCACATGACCTTTTACCATCCCTCCAAAGTCCAATCTTTTTGCTCCCCAACAAAAACCTTTTTTATTACCCTGAATAAGTCTTATTTGACCCTGAAAAGTTTTTTTTATGAGGACAGAGATGTTTAGTTACCACATTGTGTGTTGGATATACTCTCGTTTTTTTTTTGGGCAAGGTAGCTTCAACAAAGTTCAGAACTTTCCTTCCAGGTATTACTAGAGCATTAAAGAAATCTGGAATCTTAACCAAATTCCAGTAATTTCAGGATTCTCCCTAGTTGTTTTCTTTGCTTGGTGCAGGCCATTAATTTGACCCTTTTGAAACAGCTAATTCTTTTACCCAGATGGTGTACTTTAGTTGTTTGACAGTGCACTGGTCAATAATGTTATTTTCCTTACACACCACAAATAGTGCGTAAACGTCAAAAAAATTATCGCTGACCCTTTGCAATCTACCGATCCAACTGCTCAGAAACATGGTGAAGTGACATGCGTATTGTGCAAAATAAGCAGATACAAGGAAAAACCTGCTGTCACATCGCAGACCAAAGAATGACCCGTCACATGGTCCACTGCCTCTTTCTAGCTTCCCCATACAATTAATCAAAACCAGCTCTTCGGAGTCATCACATTCTCCATAAACAGCCCAGACGTTCACTGAATCTTTGCAAAGTCTTGCTCCTAGCATTCCACAAAGAAAGAAGTATTCTCCCCACACACACACCGTTTCCCAAAACATTTCCACAATACAGCTGAGATTTCACTGTAGGAAATGAATCCGCACGGAGAACGTATTCATTACCCGTTATCTGTGTTTTGAGGTCATCTACTTGTGTAGTAAGAGTGGAAACTTCTTTTTCCCTTTTTGCCAGTTTCTCCAAAGTTTCTGTGGAAATGTAAAACCATTACTCAAAGTCACATCATCATTATCACTCAAAAATGCTGCCCACTTTAGAATTATTTAGTCCATAAGTGACAGGAATGAACCTGTTTACATACCTTCCATATTCTGCTTTAACTTAATCTTCTCTTCAGAGCTGTCATTATTTTCTATCATCTGAGGAAAAATAAACAATGCAGACACCATTAAAATTTTCCCATCAAACACCTCAAACGTTTAATTTACAATCCAATAACTCACGTTGACGTCTTGGCTGATATGATCAGAATCGACAGCCTGTAGTCGATTCTCGCTAACCCTCAGCTTCTCTTGCAGATCACGGATCTCAGCTCGGCTTTGTGCTTCAGCGTTCTGCAGAGCCTCATAGTCGGCCATCTTCTTCTCTGCCAACTCCAGCCTCTCTCTTAATCCGGTGACCTTCAGCTCGGCCTCCTGAAGCTTCTCCACTGACTCGTTGAGCTCCTGGTTGTTCTTGGTGTTCTCCTCGCTCTCCTCTAGCTTATCTTGTAATTCTTGAACCTTGACCCGAAGCTCCTCACGTTCCTTGGCCAGCACGGCCACTTCAATCTCATGCTTGGCCTTGAGGTTCTCCACCTCCAGCTGTTGCTCCATCCTCATGCTCCCTACTGTAGCTCTCACTTCAGGTGTGGGACCATCTCCGTCTCCTCCGCTGGTCTCAGAAGCTTTGGAATCGGTGATCAGTGAGGATTTGAGCTCCTCCAGGGCACGTTGGTGGTCCCCAACCAGAGCATCCAGCTTGGCCTTCCAGCTATCCATCATCTCCATGTTTTCACGTGTGGCCTGCTGAAGCCGTTGCCGTAGTTTAGTGATCTCGGAGGCTTGCCGCTCTGTGGTGGCCTTAGCGCGTTCAGTTTCTTGGCGGCTGGCGGCCAGCATGGCCTCATAATTTTCTCGTAATTGGCTGCTCTCCTCACGGCGTGCAGATTCAATGCGTTCTCGGAGAACGAGAGCCTCAGAACTTGACATCACATCTCCACCTTCCACTCCGGAAAAGGAGGCTCTCTGCAGGCGTGCCTGGAGTTCATCCACCTCAGCTTTGCGCAGGGTTAATTCCTCCTCTAGCTGCATCACCCGGCTCTTCTCCTCAACCGTGGTTTGCTGGTGGACAAAGAAGAGATTTTTATACCCTGTTCTTCTTGTGATTGTGGTCAAGCCTTTAGTTCCTGCTTTGCATGGGTTTGATTTAAGAGCAGAACATTTTAATGGTAAGTTAAAATGTTGTAAAGCCAAACCAACGGAAATCACAATTCATCTTCATATTTTATACTTGACTAGGTTTTGAAAATGTTCTGCCAAGTCTCCCACACAAAGGCAGAACCTTCGGCGTTCTCCAATGCATCGTCAGCGTCACTTTGCACGTGCACAATTTCAATTGAACTGACGCTTTTTTCAGCCAAGTAAATTCAAAAGCATCTTTTTACGCACGCTTTATGTTCTATGAAAAGCATAGAAAAGGCAACCTACGAGAGGAAAGGAGACAAACCCAAGCAAGCAAATCATTCTGCGTTCCTAGAAGCAGCCAAGCAAATGTGAGATGATGCATTCCAGACACACACACACACACACACATACGTCTAAAGAAGAACCAGTTGAAGTATCCCGGGTTTTGAAAGAGGAGACCTAGTGTTAGTGTTGACAGATTTACAGAGGTTGTCCCCTTGCATTTCTCATGAAATCACTGAAGATACATGCCGCCATCAGACAGCATCGGAAAACGTTCGGAGATGCAATCCCAGAAGAGGGAAGAGGAAAACAGAAAGCGAAGGATCACACCACTCTTCTTAGAGCTCACTGCTGATTTAGGAAAATGTTTAGAAAGTTTGGACTACACACGGGATTAGCAGTTTTCTTTCACCTTGATACTCTTACCCAACCTCATGGGTGTTGCCTGATGGCGCCTTCTGCCCTGTTAATAAACAGCAAAGCTTAAATTGGAAATTTGGGTCAGTGCATGTGACACTTCCCCCAGTTCAATGACCACAAAACAACATGTTCCATTTAAATTTTGAAAAGCTTCCCACACATTGGTTGTAAGGAAGATTGCATGGTGTCAAAAGAAAAACTAAATTGAATGTCAGCAATCAGACTCCATACATATCCGACAAACTAATAAATTTTAAAAGAAGAACAACATTGAGTAATATGTTTAGCCACCAAATGTCACCAGAACAACCTGCCATTGATTCTGCTCTTCTCTGGACCTGGGCTGGAGAGATGAGGACCGTTCTTCCAAAAGATCTTCTCAGATTTTGTCTTTTAATAATGGTGGTGTCAAGCATGTCACTATAAACACAGAAGTGTTTAATTAACTGGTTCGAGATCTGGTCTGTCGAAGGCCAGTTTATGAGATTTACATTAGGGATGTTAATGATTAATCATCAATCGATTAATTACAGCTCAAAATGTAACCAATTCCGCAATATTTGTTGTGCATTATGTTTCTCCATAGCCCACATATCACAGCTTAGGTAAAGAGCAACATCGGAGATTGTATTTTTTATCATCCTAAATTTTAAATGTAGATGGAGAGACGAGAGCAGTAATTCAACAGAAAACAGAAAATTGAAGGAAAATGAGCACCTTATTTTCATTGATTATATACAAATAACTGATAATTGATTAATAATGTGTTCAGGGTGTTAGACCTATAATTATTTTTCATTATTTTTCAGTTTAAAAAGTTGTGCGAAATTTGTATTACTGATTTACTACTTACTTAATTTTGATCATCAATTCACAGAATAATGGTTATCAATCAGAAGAACTTTGTACTGATTTAAATAGAGCTAAACTCTGCCAAGAAAATACAATAATACTCTCCAAAGATAACAGTGCCATATGTACAGTGGTGTTCAAAATAATAGCAGTGTGTTGAACAAAGTGAGTAAAGCTCCATATCCATATCATAACTTTTAATTTAAATGACATAAATGCATTGGACACCCTGCACATTCTATTCGGAATCACAAAATGCTAAAATGTATTATTAGTTTAATGTAAGTGAAGAAAAACAAATATAAGCCTGTTCCAAAAAATAGCAGTGTCATCACTCATCTTTATAAAGTGATGAATTTACCGTTTAAACAAAAATG
The DNA here is from genome assembly GCA_026413445.1 of Dolichallabes microphthalmus. Classification (NCBI taxonomy): domain Eukaryota; kingdom Metazoa; phylum Chordata; class Actinopteri; order Siluriformes; family Clariidae; genus Dolichallabes; species Dolichallabes microphthalmus. Next base: position 11,128,467 of record JAOTQY010000028.1, read on the forward strand.
CTTGAAGTTTAAT
>JAOTQY010000028.1:11179277-11191381 GCA_026413445.1 Dolichallabes microphthalmus
GGCGGTCCAGATTTAACCGTATTTGGGTCCGGATGCGGACCGGAGTCCGCCTATTGAGTACCCCGGATATAGGCTGTCGGTTTTATTAAGATGGATAGGTTATCGACTAACCGCTAACAGCTAACCTAGCCTTGATTAGGTCGTTTGTTGTATTTTAACTTCAATATTGCTGAACAATGAAGATTTTCACATTGTGAATTAAAACTTTTAAATATAAATAAACACAATAAAAAATTTCCATGTGTTTTCAACAAAACATAGTTTGGAAAAGCTGGAAAAGTGGGAAATGCCTAATAATGGTCTAAAGATGAGTTGGGTAAAAAGGTGTGTTTTTTCCTGCGTTCTAATTGGCTAGGAAAACGTACGTCAGCAAAGGGGTGTCCCAATGCACTTTATTTAATATTACAGACACTAAAATGGCGCATTTGAAAAAGGAGGAAAAAAGAATTTTCAGGGATATCAGAAGGCAGGATCAGAGTTGTTTTTCAGCTGGGACCACGTTTTAAAGATCTATAAGACTTATTAATCCATTCATTCATCTTCTATACCACTTATCCTATACACAGGATCGTGGGGACCTAGAGCCTATACCTGGAGACTTTGGGTACGAGACGGGGTACACCCTGGACAGGGGGACAATCCCTATTCAGCGAATATGAATTAAAATTTTAAAAGTTGACTGTACACTTCAACGTTGTTAGAATCTTAACGCTGTACAAAAATGAATCAACCCCTGTTTTCTGACCCATTAGAATGGACCACATCTTCGTGGTGTAATATTTTACCTATAACTATGTCTAACAGTTGTAAGCTCTGCTGTTAGCTTGAATCCTGATCGTCTGTCTAGAGACATAAATCCGCTGAACACTAAAAATAAACCTGACATCTTATCAATTGCTTCGTGCCTCAGGCTTTAGGAAGCGCAGTGTAATCGATTAAGTCATATCCGCGGCTTAAGGGTAGATCCGTGTGCGCTTTGGCAGAATTACAAAATCCGAGCAAGGAGGAATCCACTGAGGAAGTGGAAGTAGAAAGCAAGGTCAAAGACAGAAGACGACTATCTTACTTTAGAAATCGATCGAGAATCGAAAAGGAGAAGCCTCATAGTTACATAGAGGTCAGTGGCTTCGAGTGCCTGAAGTCAAAATCCAGTCTGCTCGACCATAATCACTAAGTGTGAATTCTGGCTTATAGACAGGACAGAGTATAAGCACTTTTAATTTCATTCCAGTACTGTACATACAGTACTATAGCACATGAGGACACATGCTTTTAACAAATAAAAAAATAAAAAAATCAATGACAAGGTTGCGTAATGGGACCTGAACGTACCGAAGCAGAGGTAGCCTTACCATTATAAAGTTTTCCACTTACACCAAAGGAATACGCCAATGGTTGAATTTGAAATGTTGCACTGTCTAGTTACACCTAATATTGCTAAACGTGGGCAGTTTGGTGGATTAGTGGTTAGTACTGTCTCATCACGCCTCCGCAGTTGGGGGTTCAAATCTTGCCTCTGCTCAACGTGTGCGATCCAAAGTCATGCTGATTTTTGTTTCCAAAATGGGAGCGATTGCGGATCCCTGCCTTGTGCCCTCGGTTCCCTGGGACAGGCTCCAGGGATAAGTTCTCCTTATTAGTATTCCAAATCAGTCTTGTCATGGCTCATTATGCCTTGTTTTGCTCCATTGAGGAGCCTGAACATAAATTGCACCCGGCCAAGCCTTGTCAATTTTACCATTTAGCTAAATGGAAAGAACACTCCTGCCGTTTCGCATTGTATCACTCCAGGGGGTTTCGAACACGCCGGTGATTTTCGAACCTAGCGGAGAGACGCATCCGGCATTTGCTTTGAAACCGTGTTACAATAATGAGTTGGGCAAATTTAGTCAATTACTCGTCGCTGTTCGATGTTTGCCCAACATTTCCAGACCATATCCCTGTGGTCCCAGGATGGCAAAAATAAATAAATAAAAATGTGAGGAGAAAAGAAAATGAAATAGACCTCGCCCGAAAGCACAGTGGAACCGTTGTTTGTTACTCAATCCTGCGGCACCAGAAAATTGGATTGAAAATGACTATAATAACCGCCAGACAAATGTGTGTGTGTGTGTGTGGGTGTGTGTGTGTGTGTGTGGGTGTGTGGGTGACTATTAGACTATCCGATTGCAGTGCTGGGAGATGGCATGGCATTCATATTGAAACGACCAAAAAGAAATATCACAGGGAAAATCCAGTCTTTTTGAAACTCCTCAGAGTAATATATATCGGTGTTATGAGTTATAAAAGATCCAGCATGTGAAGCTGTAAAGGTCTACAGGAAGGGACAACACACACACTCACACACAAACACACACTGGGGGATAACCTTTCGAATGGTTCTGCTTCAAAAAGATCGTCTGCAGCCAGTGGCACCTTTTTATATCTCAGGGTCAGTCTGTATTGATCTAATGATACGCTGTTCTCTGTACACTGATCAGGCATAACATTAACACTGATTATCTATTATATATCAGTAAAATGGAGACAGGATCATGGGTACCCAAGGCATATTCATGCCTGACGGGACGCAAAAGCTAGCCTGTGTGGTCTGATCGCACAGGAAAGCCAATGTAACACAAATTGCTGAAAATACCGCGAATACTGGCTGTGGTAGAAAGGTACCAGAACATCCAGTGCATCACAGCTTGCTGTTTATGGAGCTTCAGATGAAGAGATGGAGCTTTTTATGGAGCTTCATCCTCACTCATTCAATCATCGTTCTATACCGTTTTATCCTGTGTCCAGTGTCGCAGGGGCCCTGGAGCCTATCCCAGGGGACTTAGGGCACAAGGCGGTGTCCACCCTGGACAGGGTGCCAATCCATTGCACACTACAGGTAATTTGGGAACACCAAATTAGCCTAATCTGCATGTCTTTGGACTGTGGGAGGAAACCGGAGTACCCGGAGGAAACCACATGCAAACTCCATGCACACCGAGGTGGGAATCGAACCTGGCCGGGAATCGAACCCGCATCCTCGACGTGCAAGGCCACAGTGCTAACCGCTACACCGTCTGAGATGTTCATCCAGTCTCCAAATTCCAGACGAACAATTCTGATCCATGGAGGCCCCATCTTACAACTTACAGCACTGAAAGAATGCGCGGCTAAAGTCCTGGTGCTAGATCTAATATCTAACATCACATCACACCTTCAGAGGTCCTGTAGAGTCATGCATGGAAGTATCAGAGCTGTGACACATAATATTATCTTTAAGGTTTTAATGTTATGGCTGATCTGAGTGAATGAGGTGTTGCTATGGAAACGTATTTAGAATGAATCTAAACCGGTCAACCAACACAGTGCTATACTTTGATATATAAATATGTGAATAATCTAATTATTAAAAAAAAAAAACTTTACATGACTCACTGACCTGGAATCGCGAGATACAGTTTGCCTTCCGCTTCCTTCCTCCTTCTCGCGTTTCATCCCTTGTCATCGTGACGCCTGCGTCATGTCCCTCAACCACGTCTCTTTCCATTATCACTACCGTTCCCGGCTCCAGTCAGTCATTCATTCAGTCAGTCAGTCGGTCGGTCAGGCTGCTGTTTAATCAGAGTATCACATACAATACGCTACCAGATGAAAAGGCCCACATCAGCACAGCAGCTCGCTATATGTGGCATAGTAGCAGGTTTAGCCTTAACTTATTAGAAAAGCCATCGTGTTGTGATTTTAGATCTCGCACCGCTTTCAGCTCACTGGAGATGAGTTCGAGTCACTCGCGAGGCTCTAGCTGGGCAACGTATTCACACCCTGTCAACCGCGGCGCGGGGAGCGCGCTGCTATTTCCATGCTCTCTTCAACACAGCTTTCTCATTAAGTCATACCGGCGTGCCTTGAGAGAAAAAGAGAGTACAAAAGCCGTCTCGCTTCATGGAGAGGCCGAGGAGTAGCGGGTGTGCATACAAATGCCTGCTGCTTAAATGCACCATCAGGACTAACTCGATGGGGAGCAGACTCTGATCTGCACAAGTGATGATTAGAGGTTCGAACTGGTCAGAGTCTCCGGTCCAGAAAAGATGTTTTAATCAAATTTCTGTTACAACATCAACAGTCTTATCCAACACCACGCCCATACGATCCCTATAACAATAAACAAAACACCTTCTTATCTACCTCAGAGGTTTCAGATGTGTTTACGTGGGGGATTTCAGGAACCAGGGCAATCATGTGATCTGAAAATAAGCAACAACAAAAAAAAAAACACAATACGCAGACCACTTTTTTTTTTACCATGTCACATTACCGGTATAATGACTGAGGCTTAATGGGACTAATGCAATGTGTGATCGACTAACAGGCTCTAATTTGCATGACATTTCCAGTAGTCGTGATAAGGGTTTCGGCTCGAGGCGGCTGGTGTATCAAATTACGAGGCTGAGAACGCAACAGAATTTGTTTTCTTACACACACACATATACTGTATACAGTACCAGCCAAAAGTTTGAACACAAGGTTTGATTTATTATCTATGTTCTAGATATTTTTAAAACTATGATATAAAAATTTTTATATAAAAACATTATTATGGCACTGTGCAAAAGTTTTGCACCCTAAGAGTTCCAGAGTCTCAGATTCTTTTTACAAGATTTCAGACTTTACTTTACACTCAACTACCATGGGTTCCTCTAAGCAGCTCTGAAAATGACAGTTATCGATGCCCACAATGCAGGAGAAGGCTACAAGAAGATAGCAAAGCATTGTCAGCTTGCAGTTTCCACAGTGAGAAATGTAATTAAGAGATGGCAGTTCAGGGGAACCGTGGAGGTCAAGATGAGATCTGGAAGACCAAGAAAACTCTCGGAGAGAACTGCTCGTATGTTGGTCAGAAAGACAAATCAAACACATCCACATCTGACTGCAAAAAACCTGCAGGAAGATTTAGCAGTGGTGGTGTACCGTTCCACAAGACCTTCATGGAAGAGTCAGCAGAAGAAAACCTTACCTGCATCCCCATCATAAAATCCAACGTCAGAAGTATGAAACAGAACATCTACAGAAGCCTGATGCATTTTGGAAACAAGTGCTGTGGACTGATCAAGTTCAAATGCATGTTCGGAGAACAAAAGGAGCAGCATTTCATGAAAAGAACACCTTGCCAACTTTTAAGCATGGAGGTGGATCTATCATGCTTTGGGGTTGTGTTGCAGCCAGTGGCACAGGAAGAATGGATTCCACTAAATACCAGCAAATTCTGGTAGCAAACATCACACCATCTGTAAAAAAGCTGAAGCTGAAAAGAGGACGGCTTCTACAACAGGACAATGATCCTAAACATACCCACTAAATCCACTATGGAATACCTCAAGAGACGCAAGCTGAAGGGTTTGGAACCGCCATCACAGTCCCCTGATTTCAACATCATTAAAAATTTGTGGGTAGATCTTATAAGAGCTGTGCATGCAAGATGACCAAAGAATATTACAGAACTGGAAGCCTTTTGCAAGAAAGAATGGAAAGAAAGAAAATTCCAAATACAAAACTGGCTATAAAAAGTGTTTGGAAGCTGTGATATCTTCCAGAGGAGGTGTTACAACGTCCTGATTATGTACTGTAGGGTGCTTTTGCACAGTGCCACCATAATGTTTTTAGTTTTTATCTTTGTTCAATTTATGACATAAAAAGCTATGTCCCCATATGTCACTGTGTTCTGATGCAGGGTCAAGCGACGCAAATCGCCCTCGGCATGCAGTGAATAATAACTGGCGCTAACGTTGGCCAACGCAGTGCTCTGTGACTCAGTCGCCTCTGTCTTTAGCCTCCTTAACATCAGTTCCAGACTCGAGCCCTGCCCCTGCATGAGTCAGTCCTAACAGCTTGAAGCCTCCTGGTGGGCTTCTAAACTATGTGAACTTCAGAGGTCTGCTTCTCTCAGGACATTGAACTATAACCATTGGTATAACTACAAGTGTAACTATAGAACTGTGAACCGTATGCTCAAACAATATAGGTATTGTTTGGAGCATGAAAGCCCAGGTTAGCTCAGGATCAAATTATACAAACTTTGAGATTTTTATTTTGATCAGGGTCTGGAATACATCTAGTAATGTGTACGAGCAGATAAACAACAGCAGGTGGTGTGTAGAGGGCTGGTTACTAAGGTTGGACCAGAATCCAGTCTCATCCGTGATTGGTTGGATGCTTTTCTAAATATGAAACTCGAGTCAATCAGTGCCCCGACCTCAGCCAGAGACCCAGTGGATGAAAGTTTAAAGTAAGGACCCGTGGGAGAGAGACGTTCCCTCCTGGAAATTTGACCTAAAGTTACCCTTGTGCAGAAAGTATATATTTATTCTAACGATCAGATTGAGTGTTTAGATGGCTAATATTTAACTAGTTTTACACCACTCGTCTCGTTCCAGTTGAAAATTCATTCCGGATCGGGTCAGAATGTTCCGACTGAGGTGCTTACATGATGCGGTTGTATTCCGATTGAGCTATTATTCCCATTATCAGTGGAATATTATTGTGTAAAGGTAAAGCTTGTGTGTGTGTGGTGAGATTTTGGGGGGAGGAGGGATTTCGAGGAACCATGGCAACCACAGGTAATTTTTTTTCCCTTTTACTAGCTTTATGTCACTTGTATATGATATAAAGCTGCTAGGCTTGAGCGATAGAACGAATAACAATATATACTGCAAAAGACACTTCCTCAATCATGAGGAAAAAACGTTCAATAGAATGGCTGGTTAAAAGCATAGCATTAGGAGTACACCGATGTGTCTGTCTGTCTCAATTCAGGCAGCATCCTTCGAAAGACCCATTTAAATTCTGATTCCATCACAGCGTCGTGACTAAGGCTGTCACATTTCCAAGGCTCCTTCAAATGTTGCTTTCTTTCCTCTGAAAATGAAAGGTGCAACGGTGTATGCTTCCCAGCCCAACCTATCCCAAGATTCCATGTGAGCCGTGGAAGAGACGATCGCAGACGCAAGACCCAAGCATAATTTAAAAAAAAATTTTTTTTAAATGATGTACATCTGTCAATAAGCTTTGGAATTTAAATTTAAATTTTTGGAAATAATGTTGTCTAAATTGAGCTGCGAGCCACAAATGCACTGCTGACTTCATTTCTTCATCAGAAGTGAATATTTATTCTCTTAGGGCTGCTTTCAGGAGACCAAACAGGTGAACGTCTGATGGAGTGAAATCAGGACTATAGAGAGGATTCTTTAACACCTCAAAATGTACAGTAGGTGCAAGATCCCAATGCCCTTGTATATCCTCTCACTGTGACGGGCGCTGTTGATTGTTGAACCTTTTTCCTGATTATGTTCCACGACTGGCCCTTGAGAATCCAAGAAAACTGTGATACATTTTCCAGCTGATGGTTGATTTTTAGACGGTGGCCGAGAAGTGCAAAACAAAATAACAACACAGAAAACAAAATACCAAATGAGAAAACACAACGACAATTCAGTCAAATTGGACTAGACCGCTGATTGGACGAGACATCTGTCACTCAAAATATAGTACGTATATATGAAGTACTGCAGTCACACGGGCATTTAGATGTATTTTCATTTAAGGATTCATTTCAGTATTTTAGGATTATACAGCACTTTGGTCAACTAAGTTGTGTTAAATGTGCTTTAAAAATTATTCTGACTTCACTTGATAGTACTTCTTGTATGTCTTGAGTGACTGATGTCTCATCCAATCAGCAATAAGAATTAAATTTGCGCACTATTCCTACCTTTTCCGGTCTGTGCTTGTGCCGTTGTGTTTTCTGATTTGTTATACTATATTTGGTTTTGTTATTTTGTTTTTCGGTTTTGTTATTTTGATTTTGAATTTCTTATTTTGTTTTCAGTTTTGTTGTTTTGTTTTCATTTTGTTATTTTGTTTTTAAATTTGTTATTTGTTTTTCAATTTTGTTATTTTTATTTTTTTTGTTTTCAGTTTTGTTGTTTTGTTTTCTTTCTTTTTTTTATTTGTTATTTTGTTTTCAGTTTTGTTATTTTGATTTTGAATTTGTTATTTTGTTTTCGGTTTTGTTGTTTTGTTTTCATTTTGTTATTTTGTTTTTAAATTTGTTATTTTGTTTTCAGTTTTGTTATTTTGATTTTTAATTTGTTATTTTGTTTTTAAATTTGTTATTTTGTTTTCGGTTTTGTTGTTTTGTTTTCATTTTGTTATTTTGTTTTTAAATTTGTTATTTGTTTTTCAATTTTGTTATTTTTATTTTTTTTGTTTTCAGTTTTGTTGTTTTGTTTTCTTTCTTTTTTTTATTTGTTATTTTGTTTTCAGTTTTGTTATTTTGATTTTGAATTTGTTATTTTGTTTTCGGTTTTGTTGTTTTGTTTTCATTTTGTTATTTTGTTTTTAAATTTGTTATTTTGTTTTCAGTTTTGTTATTTAGATTTTTAATTTGTTATTTTGTTTTTAAATTTGTTATTTTGTTTTTCGGTTTTGTTGTTTTGTTTTCATTTTGTTATTTTGTTTTCAAATTTGTTATTTTGTTTTCAGTTTTGTTGTTTTGTTTTTATTTTGTTATTTTGTTTTTGAATTTGTTATTTTGTTTTTAGTTTTAGGTACACCCTCAGACTACAAAAAAACTAATCGCTGCACGCTGCTCTTCTTTTGTTCTTTTGTGCAAATCAAACTTGGGGCACTTATTTTTGCTCGCACCCTAGATAATATAAATATATATAAATATATATATATAGTGTTATAAAATTATCGCCCGATCTTTTAATCAGAGATTGCTATGATGCTTTAGGTCTCATTTGCTGCCTATCTCTTAGTTGCCTTCAAAACAAATCCAATAAAATTTATTCCAACTGAATAATTAAATAACGCAAAGCATTTCGAAATCGGATTACTAAATATAACAATATAACCACCAAAATATTTTTCTATCTAATATTTTATGCAATATTCCATATCTCGACTCTGTAAGTGGGGGGGGGGTCTTCAGTTGGAAGTGACTTACCTTGTGGTTTGACGCTGAGCGTGTCTTTGCTGATGGAAACTTTCCCGATGACATCGTCACGGCTGGAACCAATCCAGATCGAAAAGCCATGTGAGCGTGTTAATTCAAAGTGTTCATTTATTCATTTATATCTAAGCCATATATACATTATACACAGCGGAGAAACATTAATCAGTGATAAAGAACCGCTATTAGCATCTTACGATTGAGCACGATGAGGCAAATGACGTGTTAAATTGGTTAAGTGGAGAGGAAACGGCAGTGCTTGTGTGTTTGTGACTGAGTGTGACGCACATCGGGACCCTGACCTGAGATTGTCCTCATCCATCACGTACAGTGACACGGTGTGAAAGGAGGGTGGAACGTGGACATTGTATTCCTCTCCCCAGAAAGGTGACAGCGTCTTCCATATTGTTGCTGTCCTGAGAAGGAAGTGTACAGAAATATATTTGAGAAGAAGTATTTCGGTAAAAACAGATCAAATTGCTGAGAACAGCAGTTAATACAGCTGAATGTGCAAAGGACTAACTTGTGGCAAGGTATTCTCAGAGGGAGATAAGTTAATAAGAAACTGTTACTGATTACTAATTAGATGAATTACAAAATACAAAGATGTAATCATTGATGTAACTTTTATCATTACACTAGCTGAAGTACTCTGACCTTACCTCTTATCGATCTAACTGGGTGTGAACTGTGTTCAAGTCAAACCGGGACTTGTGATGACATTTACAGAAACTTCAAGCACAATGCAGTGATGAGACTCTTTTTATAAACGTTCTTAGTAAAACATTTGAATGGTGAATAATGATCCCGGCTGAGGTGCGAGTTATTGCCACATGATCTCGCTCTAAGCCATATCAACATGTTTGGGAGATTAAAGGAGTTCCTGGGAGGCCAGCGCTCTGGATGTGAAGCAGTCTGGATGAGACTCACGGCTCCTTTTTACATTGATGGTATCAAAGCACTAGTGAAACGCTGGGATAAGTGCGTTCGTAGTATAGCAGGGGGTTATATAGAGAAATAAAGTTTTTAACTGCGTTCTGTTATTCTAAACAATCAAAAGTCCCACTTTGACCTGAACGCCTGTACTGTAAGATGCCAAAGTTACTATCCCGTCCTGTTTCGAACTATAAAACTACATTACAAATTAAATATAATTTTAGTCCAGGCTCTCTCTGTTAGACCAGCGCCGGACAGCTGTATGTTAAATCCATGTATAGATTCAGACTTCAGATTAAGACATTTAATTAAAACCCGACTCCAAAGAATAACCCTCTTGCTCTACGCTTTAGTTCAGGATTTTCTGCTGCTCTCCCAGTTACTATATTCTCAAAAAAAACACGTTTATTAAAACAGTCTCATTTTTTTGTTTCACCGCTGTTTGTTTTAACATCTATATTAGAATTACGTCTGATTAAACGCTCGCTGCTGGACTTTCGCTGAGCCTTTGTGTACGGAGTTAATGCTCCTTTTCAATGCTCTCTTGTTCATTATGCGTGTCGTGCAAATCCAAGCACTTCCTGCTCATTCAAGTCTTAAAAAAGGTGCTAAAAGCTCAGGCATTCCCAATGATCACGGGGAATAAACTCCTTAAAAAAACAGTTTCTGGTTTTTAAACGGTGTGTATGAAGGTTTTGATGGTTAATATTTATCACTTCAGTGCGAGTGAAGCTGTTCGCATCAAACAGGTTTTAAACAGATTTCAGTGATGATTTTCCATCCCATAGAATTTTGTGCTTCACCACACAGCAAAGTCTCTGGCATAGAATCTTTCACAAGTGCTAGACTTCCAACGGGGCAGGATCATCAACAAACATCAATAATCTCTATAAAGGATTACAACTGAGGAAATTACCCAAAGAAGCTAGTATTATCTAACCCATTAGTTTTTTCTTTTACTCCATCAAATAACAACCTTACATGCATTAACGGTGCTGTTTGCCATTTTAAAAGCGCTTCTGAGATTGCAGTGCAAAGGACAGAGCCACCTTCTTTCTTCTTTTCTTTCAGCAACAACAGTTTTGGCGAGAATGAGCACTGATGTTAGACAAGGAGGTCTGAAGTTGGCGTTGGTGCTACAATTCAACTTAGGAGTCGAAGTGCAAGCCACTTGAGTTCTTCTACACCAAATTTGTTCAGCTCCAGAGGGGAGTAGATGTCCAATGCTGACCAACAGCTTCAGGTCAGGTGTCCTGTCGTTACAGCTCTGAACGTATTCACCTGTTCCTTGTTCTCTCCCTTCTTTCACTTCTTTCACTATACACTGTGCTTTCCATTGTTGCCATGTCTTCTTATCTTATTGTCTTTTCATTCTAAGACTTGGTTCCTCATACTCACCAGCCAAGTTCCTTGTTTGGTGTGGAAAGCCTGTCAAAATATTGGAGCTGCCTTACACCAATCAGCCATAACATTCTGAGGTTCCCCCGTGTCCACCAGGGTAGCTCTGGCCCCTCAGTGTGTGGTTCCTTGGGGCGTCTGGAGGCGTGATGTGGTGTCTGGCATCAGGAAGTTGAGAGTGCATCCTTTGGGTGCTGTGGGAAGGATCTATATTTGATCAAATTTGGTGTACAAGAACTCAAGTGGCTTGCACTTCGACTCATACGTTGAATTGTTGCACCAACGCCAACTCCAAACCTCCTTATCTAGCATCAGTGCTTGTTCTCACCAAAACTGTGGGTTGCAGGTGGCCCCTCCGTGGATCAGACATGTTTGTATCTGATTGGGGGCTGGGGAGTTTGGATGCCAGGTTGGTGGCCTTGAGCTCTTGGTGGCCTTGGGCCGCCACCAGCCTGTTGTGCACTGGGTGTTCTGGTGCCTTTCTGATGGCCAGTGTTGACTTTTTCTTAGGTAATTTGTGCTGCATGGGCTTTTCTATGGGATTGTACCCAATGGGTCCCCACTTGCATGGGCAAACCTTGCTCCATCATCCCCTCGGGAGTTTACTGATGAATAGCTAGTGATCAATGGTGTTCAGTTCAGCTGGCAGTGGTGCTGACGTTATGGCTCATCAGTGTACAGTGGGTTGCAAAAGTATTCGGCCTCCTTGAACTTTTCCACATTTTGTCACATTACAGCCACAAACATGAATCAATTTTATTGGAATTCCACGTGAAAGACC
>JAOTQY010000028.1:11304871-11321093 GCA_026413445.1 Dolichallabes microphthalmus
CTGAAGCTGCTGCCCCCGCGACCCGACCTCGGATAAGCGGGAGAAGATGGATGGATGGATGGATGGATTGTTTTGGCTCATTAATTCCAGAAGAGAGGAAAACAGTAAGAAGGACAACTGACTGCTTGTACAAGATGGGTTAAAAGTATATGAAAATGTATATGGTTTAAAAGTACTTTTAGTTAACACAAACATATGATGCTGTCAAATTGATATACAACTTACAATGGGTGTTCAAGTCAAACTGGGACTTGTGAATTTGCATTTACAGAAAAATACAAGTACAGTACAGGAAGGATACATATCTCTATGATGGAGTATTAGGGCCAAGATGGGATTAAAAAAAAAGTGTTGGAAGGGGAGGGGCAGGAAATTTTTGAGAAAAAGACTCGAGACTTTCAAATTTCCTGCCCCTCCTCTTCCAACTCATTTTTTTAAATCCCATTTTGCCCTTAATACACCATCATTGTGATGGGACTCTTCCCTGCAGTAAAACATTTGCATGTTGAGTTATCTGGGAATTTGCACATCAACACAAAAAAAGCCATTAGCCAACAACAGGGGACACAGCAATCAACTCTGGAATCATTTTTTAATTCTTAGCAGCTTAGCAGGGAGTTAGTTGGGAGTTTTTGACAGTCCTGACCTCACTTCAAGCCATTTCCATATGTTTTGGGCTATTATTGGAGTTCCTGGGAGGCCAGCGTTTCAGACATGAAGCAGGCGGTCTGTTCGTTGTTCCGGCATACTGAGAAAACTTGACGGTATCCATACACTAATGAAACTCTGGAATAAATGCATTAGTGACACAGGGGATTAAATAGAGAAACAAAAGATTTCGTCACGCTTATAACTGTGTTGTGTCATTCTGCACAATCAAAAGTCCTGAGTTGACTTGAACACTGCTCATACATTGTGATGTGCTGCTTTTGGAAAATAATCAACCTTGTTGTTGTGTATTTTTTAAAGCATGTTCACCACCCTGGCTAATAAATATGAAATACATGCGGTAATGTAAAATGACCTGCTACCTGTATGCATTTGGAAGTGCCTTAGATAAAGTGACTTTAGTAAACACTTAGGTGTGTGGACTGTAGGCTCCCTGACCTCTAGGTGCTCTATTGTTATTTGTCAATGGTATTTACTTTTGTAAATCTGCACTGTTCTCACCTCCTATCAACCCTATCTCCTGTGCTTGCTCTGACCAAACAATGCAGGGAGACATGCAGATGGCCAGATAAGATACAGGGAGAAAAAGGGCAAGAATAAATGTGCGTAATTAACGGGAAGACAGAGAGATGGGAAGTAATGATGGAAAATTGTAATGAGATTTTAAAAAGCTGATTGTAATTGAGCTGGTTACTTCAGAGGGTTTGGCTTCGCTTTCCATCAGCGCCGATTTACAAGATGGTCTCGGGTCAAATTCAAAGCCTGGCTCCTTTTATATTTTCTCTGGAGATATACAGTTTCCCTTCACCTATCTCCCCATGCTTACCAGCCTTCAGGGTTCAACATGAGGAGCCCGTCGTATTCTGACCTGAATTCACAAGCGCCATCAGCTCCTTGCTCTAATTTCCTCAGTGGTGTGTTAGTTAAGGGGCTACGCGTTAACTGCAGGTGGACAAACGCAGCGGAACTGCCGACAGATGGAGGGAGCATCTCGGGCGTCCTAATGTGCTGCGTTCGTCTGGTGCATTTTATGGTTGGCAAAGCGACTCGAAGACTGAAATATGCTTCAAAAGTCAAACGTATTAAAAACACATTGCCTGTGTAGAGTAGCTGAGGCGAAATCAAACGGTGAAAAAAACGAATAAATAAGTTGCGAAATAAACCAAGCCATGTCAGCTTCCCTCCTTTTTTGGCCGTAGTACAATGTGTCTCAGTGTTGGTTTAGGAACAGGGACTGATATATGGTCTGAGGGCTGGCCGGACAGCTGGAATGACCCCCCTCAGACCAACTTACACACACACACACACACACACACACACAAACACATATCCACAATAGTCCTGCAGCTGTTCTCAAAGGTGACAGTGCAGTGGGGAAAACTAGCAGGGGTTGTGAACAACCTGCAAGCTCAGGCGTTTGTTTTTGGAGAATCTCTCTAGTTCTGTCTGACCCACGCTCAAGAACAACACATCCTATAAAAATACACAACGTTTCAGTGTCTGAACTCTCACTAACAGGTCCTGTTAGCTGTGACAAAATAACACAAGACCCCTTCCTAGCGTATATCGCAAGGCGTATTAGTGTTATGTCAAAGGGTGCTAAATACTACACAACTTTAACATTTCTTAATTAACATTAATATAGGCATTATAGCCAGAGATTCGAATTCGTCCAACGTGGCCAACAGTAGACTTAAGTGCGATGTCTAATTATGTCGAAGATAGACATGCGTCTATACTGACTATACCAAACACGACAATGAAGATTTAAATCAACACAAGTCAAATATTAAGGCATGTGTAGTAGATCCAGTGTACAAGATAAAGATTGGTCTATATCCAAATAGACCAATCAGGTGTAAATACATTTATAAATGACATAAATACAATACTATACTGTCGTGCCTTTGGCAGTCAAGGCTCTGCAGACTGGATCTGGAGGGTCAGCTGTTCGAACCCCACCATGACACCCTAGTTCCACCAGTGGGCCCTTGGGCAATACCCCCTATGCTAAGCCCTTATATAATAGCCTGCCACTGAGATGCAGTGCCAGTCCCAACCCTGGAGAATAATGGGAGGGCTGTAACAGGAAGGGCATCTGGCATAAAACCTTTGCCAAATCATTTGCAGATGTAAAGAAAGCAGAAAAATATACAGTATTATATATTATAATTTAATGCAATAATAAATGCATGTTTTTTGTTTCCCTCAGGTTTTCAGGTTTCCTCCCAAAAGCATGCTGAATGTACACACACCACATCCAGAGTGTGGTCCTGCCCTATATCCAAAGTTTACCGGATAAATCATTTACGTCAAATAAACAAATGTATTATATTAATATTATAGCGTTTAGATTAGACTACAGATTAGAGCGTAGTGGCTTTTTAGGCAGCGGTTAA
The DNA here is from genome assembly GCA_026413445.1 of Dolichallabes microphthalmus. NCBI lineage: Eukaryota > Metazoa > Chordata > Actinopteri > Siluriformes > Clariidae > Dolichallabes > Dolichallabes microphthalmus. The sequence goes on from JAOTQY010000028.1 coordinate 11,307,940, forward strand.
AGTTAATGAAGTTGTTGATGACCCCGCCCACCGTTGTATGTGTCGAGTAACGATTGTGACATGGTCACAGGATGACAGAACAACACGTATCACAATATGATGTAAAGGTCTGCGAGGATCAATTGTGACACGGTCACAGGGTAACAGAACTGTGTGGCGAACTTCACGTCACAACATTTTGAAGATTTATCTATTCCTATTTATATATTCAGTATATAGATTTGGCACTGTACACATATCTGCCTCATTACTGTGTATGTGGATCGTCCTGGTGGGTTTCCTCCAGGTACCCTGGTTTCCTCCTGCAGTCAGAAGACATGCAGATCTGGCCAATTCGCATTTCCAAATACACCATAGTGTGTGAATGCATGTTTGTGTGCTCTGAGATGGACTGTCCCCTAGGATAGACTCTGGGTAGGTGACCCTGTACAGGATAAGCGATATAGATAACGAATTTCTAAAGAGAGAATGATCAAAATATTGTAATATTCCTTCCACCCATTCATCTTTGTAGTTCGACTAGGGAGAGTGGAGGCCAATGGGTGATTACCTTTGTATTTATTCCCATTTTACCTCTGCGTGTAGGACCTCCAGTCAACATTTAAACATGCATTCACACACTACAGGCAATTTGGGAACGCCAATTAGCCAGCCTATTCTGTATGTGTTTGGACTGTGGGAGGAAACCAGAGTACCCGAAGGAAACTAACCATGCACGGCGAGAACTGCATGCAAACTCCATGCACAAGGCGGGAATCGAACCCAATGCTAACCACTATAACCATCATCCCTCTATTGTAATATTATTGCATGCCAAAAAACACTTGCACTGTTTGGCAAGATGAAATAGTCAGGCTTTGTTGGTGTGCTTATTTTTTGAGCTAGAAAAGAAACAAAGAAACATCAAAGACAATGCTAATTTTACTTCACACTTTTCACAAAAGGGGTGTACAGTATAATGAGCACACAGTATTATAGCCAAGAGAGCATTTTTGCGCAACTCGAGCCTGCACTTCTCCCTCCCTCCCTCTATTCTCTCTCTCTCTCTCTCTCACACACACACGCACACACACACTCAGCCCACAGTGCTCTCTCTGTACAGTCGCGTGCTCAGCCTGGAACGCGTGCACACTTTGTTTTCTTCTCTCTACCAAGTGCGGGATAAGGCGACGCGAGAAAATGCTGCCAAAGAGCTCGGTTTTACTCCTCACTCTGTTTATCTGTTATTTCACTCAGGAAGGTAAGTGAACCTGTTTTCTTTCTTTTTTTTTCTTTTTTTTACCTCGTGCGTGTGCAAACTTTGTTAGAGCGCTGCGCGCGCGTGTTCACCGGGGATGCGCGAACCTCATGCGCGAGCCGTGCGTTTGTTATTTATTTATTTATTTATTTATTTATTTATTTTTCACCTGAGGTAAAAACCAAGCTGCTGAAAAGCCCAAAAATATAACATATAACACGCATCGGTAGTCGTTTTAAAACATTAATTATGATTGTTTTATATTTTCTAAGCCAATTTCACTTTTATCCAATCCAAAAATATTAGGGAATTAATAATAAAACTTAACTTTGACATACATATATATTGACTGTAAGGTTATACAAATGAGATTAAAATCCTGTTTTTATTACCTCAGCATGTTACCCATTTATTAAATGCGTTGATGTTTACACCTTTTCATTGTTTTCTAGGCCTGTAATTACATTGGTATTAAGACACCTGATTCTGACTTGAAGATTGTAATCACTTTCCATATTCATTGGACATTTCTAATCTTTTCCTCTGATTGAATTATGTGTCTTTTGTTCCATTACTAATGTTTTCATTTTAAAGAGCATTTTCTTGGTTTATTAAAGCCCTATTCAGATGGCATTAGTTCTACACTGAGAAGTGGTGTACATTAATTATTACTGGAGTATCTCTGGTATTTGTGTATTTTCTGAATTCTGTAATTTCAGGTTATAGTAGTATATGGCATTAAGTGTAATTTGTGTAAATGGTCCACAGCAGACAATTCGATCTGTACAACAACTTGCCACGGGTTTTACCCTGAACGCTTTTCACATTATGACATCAGCACTACTGAAACATTACTGGAGTATTTGTGTCCTTTCTGAATTAGGGCCCACCACTATTACGACATCATTGCCATCGATGTAATAATGCTTTTTAATAGTGTGGAAGTCATAATATAAAAAGCGCCTATTTCCTTCAATAATCCAGGCAGGTTTGGAGGTCTTTACATGGTCAAACAGGTTGAAATCTGACCCCCCCCACACACACACTACACATCCTACACAATCGATGACCGGCCCAAGCACCTGCTTGTTTTGAGCATGTTAAGACCTCCAAGATGCTAATGTCACTAATATGTTTCTTACTGTAATTCTTAAATCATACTTAATATTCTCTGATGGAAGTAAGCGTCATCTAATCCATTAGTCTGTGACTCACGGCAAAGAGCATTTCTTGGCATTCTTTGTTTTATTAAGCCATATTCGGACAGGATTAGCTCTACGCTGAAAAGTGGGGTACATTAGTTATTACCAGAGTATTTCTGGGATTTGAGTTCTTACAGACTGGACATGGCATGCATTCGGGACGGTTAATATATCCTCCATGAACGTTAGTGCAGATTTTGTTCTATCCTGTGGGTTAGGAGTGTACAGTACTTTTTCAAAAGAAAGAAGACAGAAAGTGTCCTCTTCTCCTAAACAAGACTAAAAAGTATTGGATTTCACACGGTGCAGATCAAGAATCTATAAAATGACATTCAGGAGGACGTAGTTTAGAGGGAGCTGTGTTTTAGATACGTTATTGGGTTTTTCAGGCATGCACGTCTAGCCCACATGTATACATATGTAGTATGGTCATGTGAGCCACTCTATTGTTTAAATGCTTTCATCTCTGTGATCAATATAGACGTCACTTATCTCGATTGTAATTACTGCAGCCATAAGGCTGGATGGTGTGTACTTCATCCACAAACATAATTCACACCTTTAGGGCAATATATCAATATCATGATACTCAAAATAATGTATCAAGAGGTGTCAATCTTTAAAACGCTAATATTTTGTACAATAATGCATTTAAATAAAACCTACCAGTCGTTTACTTTTCCATGACTTGGCCAAACTAAATGTTCCATTGAAAAATATATTGTTTGTATGGGATGTACTGTATATGTATATTGTATAGGGTTAATCAGATATAGGGTTTCATTAAAGTCATGGATGGCTTTCTGCCTTTGCAATTACATCGGACAAAGGGTGAGAGCGCATATTACCCTTTGTGATGGTCATCTATTGGTTTTGTTCACAGTGTAGCTACTTAGAATTGAATCAAATATATCAAATATAATTTAATAAAAACTGGGCAGCTGTGGGTTAGGGGGCAAGTTTATTTCAGATTCATTATTTTGATTGTCAGTTCATTTGCGGTTAATTATACTACTCGACCAACACAGTCCTGTGGGCACAAGATTAGATTATCTAGACAAAACAAGACTCCTAATCCATGATGCGCTACTCTTCACCCACACTCTGTCCATTTTACTCAACAACCCCCTCCTCCCCCTTCATCCCCCTCTCATAACCCTCCCTTCCTTATGGGTCGTTCTTTAACACTGATGCACTCGTAGGCATTTTACAAGTTCCTGTTCCTCCCTTAGATTAATTAGATATCCTCATATACAGGACAGAAGTCTGTTTTGGGATTATTGAGCGTTCTGTGTAATTAATGAAGTCCAGCCCCCTTAAGTAGGGGGTCGTTATGACGAAGAGGGTCACCTTGCGCACTTTGCCAGGGAGGTTGTTTTTCATTCACGAGTCGACACCGATACTGTCATCCTTGTGAATGATATTGCGCTGTGTATCACAACAGGATTTCTTAATTGGGTTGAGACCGGAGACTGGTTTATGTTTTTTCCTGGCAAAAATTCTGGGCATGGGTTCATGATGGATGGGAGGAAACAAATGTGCAGAATTTATTTTTTATTTCATCAAAACCTGACACCTGTTTAATATAAAGTAAGCTGACTTTTAACATGTAATTGTTGCCATGAAACGGCAGGATGCCATTAAATCCTGACTGTCTTATCTGAAGACAGTGAGAGAAAAATGTACTGCAGTCTATATCCGAGAGCAACCATGGATGAAATTGGTTAATTAAATGGTCTACTTTAAAATGAATGGGGAGAGACGCAGTCTTCTGATAACATAAGACCTGGTTTATGGCTTTGTTCTCCACTCGTCGAGTGTTTTATACTGGTGTTGCAAAAACATTGGACTGAAGTGGACATGATCCACGTGCACGTCAGACTTGCCAGGCGGTCTCTTATAACCCAAGCAGCATCACACGTCTTCTCGAACGTGGTGAAAAATTGCCAGACACAGAGATTTTGCTGGTTTCACAGCTATTACTGGCAGGCGCTGAGAAACATGTGGGTGCATGGGGGTAGCTATGGGAAATGTGAATTCAGATCTGAGAACTCATTATATTCGTGCATGGTTAGGTATGAAAAGTCTGTAGCAATAGGATGCTGGGGGACTTACAGTATTCCTAGAATAAACAGCGATGGTAGTGCAGGTGTATTCCAGACTATTATAACTGTGTTTTGTTTTCCCCCTCCTGTTGGAAAACACTTTTTTGAGATTCCTGGGCATGGAGATGCTCCATGTTTAGACCTCCTGCCTTATAATATATACTTTATTAACACACCAAGCATGTGGATGTTCCACAGTCTTCTGCTCATTTGAAGGTGGAAGGTTGTTTCGTTGCTTTCTATTATTTTTGGAGCACTTCTAAGAATTTTCGCTCCAGAATAAATATCACTATGCCTTAATGTTTTTTTTAATGGTGTCTGTGAAGTTCAAAAATCACATCTCACACATATTTTTAAAACTCCAACCTGATTGCTGCATACACCATCACATTGAATAGAGACCCCTGTAAGAGTGTGTATTTAGAAGGCTCAGATTAGTGCAGGAATTTAAAGGATGACACAGAGCCGGATCAGATGACTCGCTTATCTACAGTGATGGTAATTGTGGCGTACGGGGGGAGAATAAAGTATCATAAGCCATCTGATGGGAGTCACGTTCCGTAAGTCAGGATGACTGTATGAAGAAGACACAACAAAGCGAAGGTCTGATGATGTTTTCCTTAAACACGTTATTTAGAAGTAGAGTTAAGGTGTTAAGGTGCTGCATCTTTAAGGTTGAAATATAGTTGCAAGCGATGAGCGGGCCCAAGCACCCTGCGGCATGCACACGTTTATATGTGTTATGTCATTTAGTTTTTTTTTTGTTTTTTTTTTCAGACATAGCCCCCCTCTCCCCAATTGGCCAGATACGTTTAGACCATTATGAATGATTACCATTATGAAAAGGGGGACTTTTATGTTAAGACCTCCAAAAGACCGCAAAAAAAGCATCACATGTGGTGTCACTTATGATGTAACAAAGGAAGTTTCCTCAATGTCACAGAGACCCGGTTTGAAGCATGCATAACACCAAGTGTGTATGGGCTGTGCATCAGAATCTCGTGTGAGGGCCCCCCCGGGCGTGGCAGCAGATTCCAACTCATGACTTGTTGAGTTTGTTAAGACCCACAAAAAGCCTGGATTCTGGAAACGAAAAATCCGTAAAAGAAAAAGCGCTGTGATGATGACAATAGCCATGACATCATCATGCTGATGTCATACTGCTTGGGCCTTAATGGTACATTATTTACCTAAAAACAAGGAACAGTACAGTCTGGTACCTGATATTAGTATTTCTGAGAATTAAGAGTTTAGTTTTAGGTTTAGATTTAAGTTTTGGAATTTTCTTGTCTTGTTACTTTAAGTGTTACCAGCTGTGTTAACAAATACCTGAGCTGGGATATATTTGTGTAAATATGTTGAAAAATGGGCCGTCTTGATCTGATATGATCGTACTACTTTAAATTCTAACCTTGGAATTAAATTGATGTTGTAAGTCTTGAGTTTCAGCGCTGGGCTCCAGGACCTGGACGGACAGCTGTGCCGGTGGGGGTCGGGGATTTTTTCCTCGGGAATCGACTTTGCAGCTGTGTCGCTTCGTCCACATCATATTTTTCTGCATTAGATTAACTGACAGCCACGGTTAAGCGAAGCCATGGTGGATGGAGGCTGGACACAAGGCTTTTTTTGTGCACTTAAATTGAGTTTGGTGCACTTCCATTAGAGGAACTTGTATGTTCTTGTGTGTGGAGGCGAAATAAAAATGAGAAATAAGGGAAACTCTGGAGGAAAGATCAATTAGATAGACTTGAGAGGCAAACAGCACTGGAGGAATAAGAATTTAAAGAAGTGTAGGCATTTTTATACCGTGCATCACCATTGGGTCTGACGTGCTAAATTATATATAGATTTTTTTTCTTCGTGAAAGCGATTTTATCATGTTTTCATTTTGACTAGTTATGGGAGCCCAAAAACATCCATAATTAATCATCGATTTGAGTAATCCTGAAAATCAACCCCACCAGCATTCACTCTGACTACACCCAGAGCACATTACACACAAGTACATCAACTAGGATTACTCACGTAAGCATTTATGGCTGAATATTCTGTTGTCAAAGCAGGACTGCATGGTCAATTTGGGCCAACAAGTATTTACCATTTTATGTTTTTGCACATCACGCTTTTCATCTTAAGATTTTCCTTTGTTGGTGGTTTACTTGTATCGTTAGCTCACATCCAGAAATGCCCCCTTTTATCCAGGAAATTTGTACACCAGGCCGCCCTGAGATATATCGTTCCCCATTTTAAACAACTGTGTTGTGAGCATGTGCAGGTATCAGCTTTATACACAGGTGCGTTCCTCAGATTCTATACACACTGTCCCTTATTTAGTCGTAGCAAATTTCCACCTGTCATTAGGCCACTCCCCTATCAAGGCAACAGCTACCAGGAAGAACGAAGACTATCACGTGTCTCCTCCGAGCCACGCGACAACCAGCCGCATCAGGCTCCTTCTGTTAGCATGAGCTCACAGACGGCCGTGATTGACTGTAGAGCCACTAATGGTGGGGGGGCCTCCCATCCCTCCCCTCTAAGAGACTCGACCAGTCAGCCGTCTCTAGGACCACCCGTGTATAGGCTACAGCATCAGACCGAAATCGCTATTTCCGGTTGATGGGGCGAGCTCGTTACTGCTGGCCCCCCACCGGGGGCCCAGGAATTTTGTACGATACAAATTGATTGCAATTTTTTAGAACCTATCACTTAAACTTCAAGGAAATTTACTGATCATTGACTAGAACCAGTGATCGCCCTGAAAATGCTACTAGTGGCTTCAGAGAAAATCAAACATGATTAGAGTTCGAGAAATTCTTGGAATTAACTAGTTTTTCATCTCTAATGATCACATCTTATTAAATAACACTTCCTGCCCATAACAACACATTATTAATATGATTATTATTATGAGTATTAGTGTTCTTTATTATATCCTTTGATCATAAGCACCATTCAAAATACTTCAGAAGTATGTGCTCTAAGTCATGCCTGGCCAACTCTGCCAGCTCTCATTCAGCAGGCTGTTTGATCAGGTCCCGAGCCCGAGGCTTGCTGTGCCCAGCTTTCTAAGCCTTGATGAGGCGAGACAGCGACTAGACGGTAGCCGTGCTTCCCGTTCCTTCGAATCAAACGCTTCAGAGAGCAGCCAAGACAAAGGGCCCGGGATTCCTGAGCCGAGCGCCACCATGACGCTTTTGAAAGGGTATAATGAAGGCATGTCTCCCACCCAGCTGCTGGGTTTGAGATCTTGATCTGCATGAGCTCGGTCTTATCAGGTCTGCTCACATCAAGGAAAAAAGAAAGAAAAAAAAAAGAGTACACCCTGAGATATTTCCAAAATCAGTCGATGTTTTCACAGGGTGAAATAAAAGTTAAGATGCGAGTCAGCCCTTTCGTCATGATAGCATCTAGCAGAGCTTAGTGGAGATGGTTTCGTTTTCATTTCTGTTATGAAATTGTTGGAATTGGCTTTGGCTGTGGACGTGGAGTTTTGAGTTTCATCATAAAAAATAAACACCTTCGGATGTGACCGTCATTAAGGCCGCTTTGGCTAACCAGGACGACGGGGAGCGGTTTGTGCGGAACGCCGGATCAAAGTTCAGCAATCGCTTATTTATTAAAGTCAGTCGTGGAGACTAACCGTGGTAATTGGGCATCAGGGCACAAGGGGGCGAAGAATTTACAGTGGACGTTCGCCAGGTTTCCCTTTCACCGCATAATTGAAACAGAACAGAGAAAAATACAAGCCACATTCTCGCAGAGTCTCCTCTTTGAACCTTTAAAAGGCATGAAAAGGGAAATGAAATTGGATTTCCAACACCGGAACATCCTGTGTGTTTATTACCGCCGCGCTGGACGACTCGGGCTAATCCGATATTTGAAATTAGAATTCATAGTCGAGATGTTCGTCAGTGCGTCCGGATAAAGCGGAAAAGCCCAACATCGAGATAAAAGGCTTTAATTAGCAGGTTATGTCCCTAGCCATGCTTTTAGCTATACCTCATTATTATGTGCCGCGCTTCTAATCAGCTTAGCGCGTTTTTTTTTTTTTCCTCTGTATGCGATATTAAATAGCCAATCAATTTTTTTGAAGGCTCCATCTGGAACATGTAGCGATGTCTGTCTCTCGCAGGATGCTGCTGATCTGGGATCTGGCAGACATCCCAGAATGGTGTTTTTTCCTTTTATTTTTTTTAACCACCCCCAATTTTGTCTTCTCTAACACCCCCCCCCCCTACACACACAAAATCTTTGGTACCATTTTCACTCTCACAAGTCTTTCTTTCTCTTTGTTTCTTTCTTAACCGCAGCGCTCACCTGGCGCCCGCGCCGCTCCCGCCACACGTAGGTGGTTTTCGTTTCCGTGTGTGTGTGTGTGTGTGTGTGTGTGTGTGTGTGTAGGAAAAGATCCCTCAGGTTAGAGAAATCATACCCTCCGAGATCTTCCCCCAACCTCCACAGTTTCACAGTTCTTGCTCACTCGCTTGTGCCCAAGTAATCCCCCATCTACACACACACACCCCCCCCCCACTCCACCCAGATTTTCACCCAGCACTTGGCAGGGAGCTTGTCCTGCCACTCGGAGTGGGCATGAAGCTTTTTAAACCCTTTGGTTAAATAAAATTTTCACTTCTATTCTATCGTTAACAATGGATCAGTCAGTCGGTAATTTTTATGCTAATAAAAGCAGACTATCCTTATTTTTGTTTTATTTTTTTTCCCCTTCTAACCGCACAGCCTTGTGAAATGCACACATGAGGCGGCGCACACGTCTCGTTATACTTTTGCTAAGCACGGGATGGATTTCAGCTGTGTTTTCTGAAACCCGACGCCGAGTGCGTGGCGTCCTGAATGAACCCGGTCGCTCTTTTAAGTGTCCTTTTCAACAAAGAAAGCTGTCAACGTGTGACTTTAAAGGTCCCTCTGTAGTCACCTTAGGCGATGGTCATGCCAAACATGACCCACCATCCTTTTGTCTTCCAATACGGTCTAATCCGGTGACCTGCCTCTTTTTTGCCGTCAGAGCAATTTCACTCAGTCTCGACTTACAGTCCCCTTCTCCTCCTGTGACGACGTGTCCCAATCAATTTAAATATGTCCTCCAACGTGGAGGTCTTTTTTTAAAATCATGTTGAAGCAAAAAAGTCTCTACACTACCCCGGCTCCTAAATCTTTTCTTTCGAAATCTTTCCAAAAAAAAAAAAACATCTCCGTTCCCTTTTGGTCCAGAGATTTGAGGTGAAGTTTATACACTCGAGTCAACATCGGACAAGCGCTCTTGGCCTCTGCAGAGCCGGCCTCTTAAATAAACACAGCATTTGATTTCTTTAAAATGTCAAATTACCTAAATGTCATCCCAAACCACGTAAACAGGCTGCCCTTCTCTCTTTGGCACTTATCGTGTTTGAGGTTGGCCTTTAAAAGAGAGCAGTCTGAAAGCCAGAGCGAGCCTTCACAAGTTCAAAGAGTCCGGATACTTACTATGCACGTTGCTGCTCATCCTGAAAAAAGAAAAAAAAGGAAAGAAAAAAAAGGAGTGTGGCATGGTTCTCTACCCACAGGGAAAGTCCTAATCTGAGGTCGTCCTAACAAGATTCCGTCAAGCTCGAGAGGAGAGTGAGCTAAAAATGGATACGCGAAGTTAGTCGGATACTTTTGCTTAAGTAACGCACTTGTGCAAGAATTCGATGGAATAGGGACAATGTTATGTTTCATAATAAGAGGTCATACAGGGGTAGACCAGTCGCAGATTCTTAAGCGAGCTCACTGGGCAGTGGAAAATAAACAGCCTACTTGAATCCCAGTGAGTGCTGACTTCATGTAGTCTAAACCTTGTTGGATCATTGTGTTTCACCAAGGAGACGTTGACTGATGTTTTTCTCCCCAATTTTTTAGACGTGGACAATTTTCTGTTCGGCCATTCTCCCATCAAGGTGACAAATAACAGCGTGGACTAGAGCAGAAATCACAATTAGTTGAATATTTTACCTCCATTATCATGAATTTAGTTTTCCGTCACCCTACTTGGTGGGTTTCCTCCATGTATTTCGGTTTTCCCCACACAGTTAAAAGACATCCCGATTAGGCTAATTGGCGTTCCCAAATTGTCCGTAGTGTGAGGGTGTGAGTTTGTGCATAATTGTGCCCTGTGATGAATTGGCACCCCGTCCAGGATGTGCGCCACCATGTGCCCAAAGTCCCTAGGGATAGAGTCCGGTGAGTGAAAGAGTTCTCCGTCTTGTTGCGGATTGGACGGGGTGGAGTCACGTGACCACACAAGCGGTAGAATGTTTTTCAAAGTGGACGGTGCATGAACACACAATGGGGAACGGATCAACATGATTGAAAAAAAGTATTAACAATTAAAGATAAATAACTGATGTGGGCAAGTTTATGTCTATTAGAATCTCTGAATGTTGGTTTCAATTAATTTTTCGCTTACCTGCCCAGCCCAAACATGGACTAATATCTGCTTCCTTTGTGATACCAGCTGATTGCGTCCTGGGGACACTCATGCAGCATTGGGGGCACACTCGTAGGAAAGTGTCTCCACCCCATGATTGAGAGTGGAGGTCTGCCATCCTTCCCAAAGAGACCACGGCCTAATATCCTCATATGACTCCTGGCTACGGATGGCTGTAGCATCACCTGGGAATCAGTCTTGGAAAGGTCCAGTTGGCTGGCTGTCTATGCTGCCACTATTGAGTCATCTTTAACAGTAATTGGCTTGTATGACCAAAAAAATAGGGAAATTTCACAACTCAAAATTTCTCACCAAAGAACCTTTGAGGAACCCTTTCATTTCCATGAGAGTAACTCATATTTAAAACAGTTGGTTGTCCCTGATTAAAAAGCTCCTCCAAGGTCCCTGGTGTGCAATATTTAATTCCCTATAATCATTAGCATTTGGACTTGGCGTATCGGGCGTAGCACTCTCCCTCGTAAGGGAACCCACATCAAAAGTCTAGCAGCTCTCGCCGTCAGCCTGGCGCGGTTCCAACATCCTGCCACCGCCATCCGTCTCTCCACTCCCCCACAGGCGCCCTGTAGATCTCATAATCGAGCACAACGAGTTTGTAATGGCGCATCCAGTACGTAGAGACGAGCTTACATATGCCCATGCATATTCATGCGTGTTCCCCCACACACGGACCACCGACTGCTGTTGCAGGAATTCGTTCCCTTTGTTCTGTAGCTCAACCACTGACAACTGAATAAGTATGTCTGGAATGATGGTTTCTTCAGCATAGCTTTCCCGGTCAACAACAACAAAACAAACACATGGGAGGACTTTTTTTTTCTGCCGTCATGCGTTATTTCAATTAGAAATACGCACAAAGAGGAGACTGTCCAAGTTTTGGAAACATAATTCCTCCCATAGAATTGTGTTCTCACTTTTCATTATTGTGGCACTGATGTAAAAACCTCTACACGTACAATACGAGTTACCCATGGTGTGTAATGTCTATAGGAATACCCAAACTAGTCACACAGACACAAATAAAACCTTTGTGTAAGGACACATACAGCCAACAAAAACTCTACCCTTGTGGTCTTGGGTGTGTACAAGCAGTAGCCAAGCCACAAGTTTGAGAAAGAAAAAAACGTGCGGCTGGTGCGTATGTAAATATATAATCTGGGAAAGTCATGTGAGACGGTTCAAACTGGACGAGTTACAAGAATAATGATGGAAAAATGAATTAAAAACCTTTAGCTGATGAGGTTTAGAGAATATGGTGTGGATTTAATTTAATATGGTGTGGTTATTGGAGGTAAACATATGGACTTCCTGAGGCTTGAACCAGTAATGGTCCAAAGTCTCTTGTATGAACAAGACAGTACCTGGATGTAGGACCTCCAGGTCCTTGGTTCGATTGATTCCCATGTATATGGAGTTTGTATGTTCTTCCTATTTATGCTTGGTGGGTTTCCTCCAGCTTCTCTGGTTTCCTCCACCAGTCCAAAGGCATGCAGATTAAGGCTAATTGGCGTTCCCCAAATCGTCCGTATGGTGTGAATGTACCAATGGGAACAAATGCAGTGGTCACCATTGGCATCCGCGGTCCCTAGTTGGACTACAGAGGTTCCTAGATGGATGCATGGACAGTATATAAACTATATTATCACGATAAAAAAAATAAAAAAAAAACTTAAATAATTTGCTCAGACTGCAAGGCATGCTGTTGTGCTACTATTTTAGAGCTCGCCACCTGTAGGATCATCGAGGAACTGCGACGTTTTCCAACCTCAAATAATACAAACATGTTAATTAATAATTAATTAAAAAAACAAACAAACATTAGTGTTTGGAGTCAGTCTGGCAAATCAAATCAAATCTTCCCTGCATCTACTGTATAGTATTGAGTATGTAAAATGGCTATTGTTGGCTCAGTGGTAGGCTTCTCGTCTGCCATGTGGACGGCCTGGGTTTGATTCCCAGCCAAAACCCAGCCACTGGATGCAGATCATGCTTGGTGTTGCAAGAATGGGAGGGTTGAATGAGAGGATATCAGGGACCCCCGGTGTCTGGCTTCAAACCTGTGCCAAGTTGTATGTGGATTGATCGGCCCATTGTGGCGGGAAAGAACAACAGCAACAACAAATAGACTA